>AWOL01S0017083.1:15971-52200 GCA_000715115.1 Nicotiana otophora
GCCGCACTCAGGTAAGTCGGTAGGCCAACATGGTCAGAGTATAAATAGGACTTTTTGAGACTATTCACACTTTACACCCTCTGACCTCTCAAGCTAGACTAAAGCACAATGCACTCTTTCTTGTTTTCAATCTCATCCCATATTCATCAAGTGTTGATTTCCTACTACATTTCATTACTGGTATGTTGATTTCAATGAATTAATTTCATCTTTTTCTTTTATTTTCTCTTTGTTTTAGTTTTCTTTTTATCTAGGGTTAGATTCATGCCAAAAATGTCAAATTGATGCTTGATTCTTGCTTAGAAGCATGTGGGTAGTGTTTGAATGCATAATGGGGGCTGAGGTTAGTAGCTTTTATTGTTTAATTGCCACAAATCATGCCTAATTAGTGAAAACCCTAGTATTAATCGTACTCCAGTGCCACTCTGATTTGAATTTCATGGTCACACACATTTTTGTGCGGTCCGCGCTAGGGTATGCGGCCACATACAAAATTGTGCAGTCCGCGATACCCTAGGTTGAAGGCACTTGTCATTGCTACGTTTGTGCGGCCGCACTCAATTTTGTGTGGTCCGCGATTGGTTTTTGCGGTCGTACTCAATTTTGTACGGTGTGCACAATTAAACTTCAGAGACCCAATAAATCGATTATGCCGTCGCACTCAATCTTGTGCGGTTCGCGATGGGTTTTCGCGGCCGCACTCAAAAGTATGCGGTCCACGCTGAGGTAACTTCAGAGAACCAGTAGTCTAAACTTGGGATCTCCGCCACCGCACTCAATTTTGTGCGGTCCACGATGGGTATTATGCGGATGCACTCATTTTTGTGTGGTCCACGATGGGTAGTCCGCGTCCACACTCACTTTTGTGCGGTCCGCGCTGCCCTGTTCTGAGAAGCAATGTCTTTCTTTTCAACTGTAATTTAATAACACATGTTGAACCCCAATTCTAACTAACTTTCACTACTTGTGTGTTGTAGACAATGGTCCGTTCCTGTGGTCGAGGTGATACTTCCAAAGGGAGGGCAGAATCCTCCCGAGGTCGGGGTAGAGGAAAATCTAACATGCCACTATCAGTCCAAAAAGTCTTGGGCAAAGAGACTACTCTCAGTAGACCAACTCTGGACTCCTCAGACACCAGTGAATACCTCCCATCCCGGGAAACTTCTGAGGGGGATTCTGTATAACCACAACCGGGGACACAATCACAACAGTTCCCCGATAGACTCCATTTAGTCAATGAACCTACCTCCTCCTCTAGTTCTTCTGATGGCTCAGAGGGAGGTAGTCAGGCATCTGAACCATCTTCCCCACCTGCTACAATACCTGCCATAACAGCTACCCCAATCAATTTAGATGATGATGATGATGATGAGGTCACAGATGACGGGAGAGAGGGTGGCACAATTGTGGGAGGCCTGGCTAGATCAAGGAAGCTGGAGGTGTGGGCTGATAGATTTGTAAGTGAGAAGGCGTATGTAAAATTTCGGGAATGGTGAACCCAAAGGTCACTTACTCTTGAGCGACAATTCATAACCAAAGGCCTAAGCCAGCACAATCCGAATGTCCTAAAGCAATTTACGGAGATAAAAGGATGGAAACGGTTCACCGGTCAGTTGCAAGATGCCAATGAATACTTCGTCAAAGAATTTTATGCCAATGTTGCCCACATCAAAAAGGGTACAAAGGTGACGAAGGTCCGGAACTTGAAAATCCGGTTAGATGGTCATGCACTGAACATATATATAGGGTTTGAGGAGGTCAAGGCAGTGCAATACTTGGAGAAGCTAGCCTTGGGCGATGCAGTTCTCCCATGGCTAGCTGAGATACTTGCTATTCTGAGGACAACACCTGCATGGATCACAACAGGAGTTCAGATTGTCAGAGCCACCCTTAACTTTGAAGCAAAAGGGTGGCAAACATTCGTGTGAAGCCGTCTTGACCCGTGCCAGCATGAGAATGTCCTTCCACTCCTGCGAGCAGTATTGGTAGCTTACATCATGGCAGGCTAACCTATTAATGTAGGAAACTCGATATCCTACAACATTTCCAATGCAGTCCAGAAAGAAGAAAGATCGTATCCCTACCCCAACTTCCTCACAAAGTATTTCCAAGACCAAGGGGTAGAGCCGAGACATTTTGATGTGGAGGTGAAGGTAAAAAAGCCTTTCTCATGGTACCACCTCCAAGGAGCGGACAATCCTAAATTCAAGTGTAAAGCCACTACCTCCACTGGCCAGTCTGAAGAGCCAGGGGTAGTGGCCACCGGGTCAGTTGCCGAGCCCTCCACAGCAGCCGGTACTTCTGTCGGAGCAGCTGCCAGGCCTCCTCCTTCCTCTGGACCATCCCTCTCAGTACCACTGTCAGTGCCCACATCTTCTACCTACCCTCAGACTGCACTGCGGGTTTCACAGACACTATCTAGTCTCAATAACTAGATGTAGTCAACTACCACAAAGCTGATTGCCATATCCAGTGCAGTGGCAGCACAGTCTTCAGCCCCATCAGAGCTTCAGGTACCTCCATTAGTGGAGGACTCTTTGAAGAAGATTTTGGACAACCAGAAGAAGATTCTGGACGACCAGAAGAAGATCCGAGAGACTCTTGATACACACGGGAGAATTATTAAGGATTTGGGGAAGCAGGTGAAGAAGATGCGGAAGGCTCAGGCATCTAAGGAGTCGGTGGAGAACTTGAGCAAAGAGGTTGAGAAGATTGCTTCTGCTGGTGATATTCCATTGGACCTGTTCATGGAGGAGACAGTCCCAGCAGCACATGCAACAGTGCCCGAGGCATCAGAGGCAACAGCCGGCCAGTCTGAGGAGCCGGCTGCCACTTTACACACTGCTGAGGAGCTGATTCAGATCATCAGCAACCCCGTAGTCCCCTAGTCAGAGGATGTGGAGATCCAGTTAGAGGATACGGAGGGTGCTGATGAGCCCATGCATGCTGAGGACCCCGTCCATGTTGAGGACCCGATGCAGACAGAGACCACATATGGAGTTTTCTATACTCTCTACCCTTTTCCCTGTTCTTATTTGTTATGAGCACTGAGGACAATGCTATTTTTCATTTGGGGGGTGGTCCATTTTGATTTGATGACATTTGGTATGTAATAACCATTATACTATTTTTATTTATCTTTATTTTCACTTTTGGTATTTATATATTCTTACCATTCGATGTATATATTCATTTCCATTATATATATATATATATATATATATATATATATATTCGCTTTACTTTATTTTGTACATATTTAGTCTACTTTTCGTAGTTTACTTCATAACTTCTTTCGTTATTTTTCCTTAGTAGCATAGCTTCTTATTTACTTTAGTAGCTTCTTTTTAAGTTGTTAGCTTCTTTTTACATTTTGTGAGAACAATAAGCCTTTGGGTTTCTTAATGCCACGGTTCTTTCCAAAGGTGGATGTTGTATAAACCGGGTGGCTTTTCCTAACGATGGATGGCGTGATAACCTTCTTAAGGGATTGAGTTCGTTTTCTTTATGTTTTTGTATATATAGTAGTAATGAATAAAAGTGTCTCAAGCAGGCTTCACTTGGTACTAACACATTTACCTTCGACCTTATGGTTAGAAACAAGTTGATTGGCAAAGAATAGCTCTAGTTTTGACCTTTAGACTCTTGTGTTGACTAAAATAATCATCGAGTTGTTTCTTTGAGCCATTTGTGATTTTCAAACTTAGCTAAGGTTGTTGTGGGCCCTCGACTCTGTTCTCTTTAACAATCCAACAGCTTGAGAGGTGAGGTATTGAATTGCAAGTCCAAGTTCCGTGCCAATAAGTCTAGAACTTGCCATGAATGTTTGTCTAGGCAAAATTCTAAGTGTAGTTCGACTTGAGAAATGATTGCAGGCTTTCCTTGATCCAAATTGAAACTTGAAGGCTTTCGTAGCCTACCAATGTAATATCCTTAGTCAACCCCTTTGAGCCGAAGCCTTTTTTCATTCAATAGCCATGTTACAAGCCTTTATCCGTTTTATAATGACCCTCTCTTGGCACCCGATCCTTCCTTAGCATTCTTGATACATTTGGCAAAAACATAAGTTTGGGGAAGAGACGAGGAATATGAAAGTGATAAAAGGTACAAAGAACAAAAAAGAAATGAAGAAAAGGGAAGGCAAAGAAAAGGAAGAAAGGGCAAAAAGAAATATGTCAAAATGAAAGTGAATAAAGTAGAAAGTTGAAGGGATTCAAAGAAAGCAATGATGAAAGGCATGGAGTGATTAGAAAAGGAGAAAAATGATTGTCATGAGCAAGAAAGAGTGACATTATGTCTCTCTAATTCCCCTAAGGAAGAAGAAAATGACTCAAAGAGTCAAGAAAGTATGAGTCAAAAAGAGGAAATGGAGTGCTTTAGGAAAGATGAAACCATCATATGCCGATAAGTCCTACCTTGATCCAAAAGCCTTCATTACATTCTTGCAAAAGCCATATATAATTTCAAGTTGAGTGAGCATACATTAGTGGTGATTTACATAAGGGGCAAGCTTATGGTGCTAAGAGCCGGACTTGTTACATTCTTTTGAGAGAGATAAGCGCACTTCTTCACAATCCTTGTTTTGAGTGTTACATTCTAAAGTGAGATTTGATCATGGTGAGTAGAGGAGAAGGAGTTTGGGTTCCACAATGACCTACGTGATAGAGCGAGCTTCCTTGGTGAATTAAGTCAACTCTTAATGCTCTAGTGTCATAGTAGAACTATGGTACTCAAAAGGTCAAAACATGGTGTCGTTGATAATTTATTTGTGTTGAGGGTAATTGTTAGTCCCAAATGATGCATGATTGATTCACCTTAGGCCAGTTGAACTATCTTTTTTTCTAGTGAAGGTTAGAATTACCTTATTTACTTGAGGACAAGCAAAAGCTTAAGTTTGGGGGAGTTGATAAGTAGGGATTTTAACCTATTATTTGCTCTCTTTTACTTGTGTTTTAGGCCAAAAATGCTTGAAGGTATTCCCAGAAACTAATGAAATATGTTTGCTTGCAGGAATTATTCAAAATAAGCCAAGGGAATCAAAATCAACTCACAAATGAGTCAAAAGTTGAACAAAATCCAAGTCTGGGCAAAGAGGTCTGAAGTGTAGACAGCACAAATATTGTGCAGCCGCGAAAACCATGATGCGGCCGCGATCATAATTATGCGGTTTGCAAGAGGGAGATTTAGAGAGTGTGATTTTGGGCTAAATGATGAGCGCGGACCGCACCAGAAATGTGCGACCGCGAAAGTCCCAGTGCGGCCGCAATTGAAATTACGCGGACCACGATGACTGAGATTTAGAGAACTAACAACTTGAGCAAAAGAGAGAAGTGCGGACCGCACGAGAATTGTGCGGCCGCGGAAGTCCCTTGTGCGGCCGCGATCATAATTATGCGGTCCGCAAGATGAAGAATCAGAGAGTTGATTTCAAGCTAAACTCAAGCAAGTGCGGACCGCATCACTTTTATATGACCGCATAATCTGGAGCGCGACCGCACTTAGAATTATGCAATCCGCGAAAATTCAGCTCAACCCAAATCCAAAAAAGAAGAACGCAGACCGCATCAGAATTATGCGGCCGCGAAAGCAAGAGTGCGGTCGCACTCAGAATTACGCGGTCTTACAACCTCCGCAGGGGCATTTTTGTCAGATATTTTTAGCTTAGTATAAATAAAACTTTTTGTCATTTTTAGGTTATTTTATGTTTTGTATGAGCACCTGAGACGGCTGACTTTTCTGTTTTCGGAAATTTTGTACTAGATTCACTTCTTAACATTAAATTTTCATTCCATAAATTAATATTAAGGATTTTATCTTCATTTTATCTTTAATTTCTGTTATTTTCATGAGTAGCTAAACCCATAGCTAGGGTTGTGACCCAACCCTAGTGTGGGTATTTAATGGGTATTTGATTTTGGGGCTTGAATGTGAATGAGTTAGTGATATTTAGCCTAGTTCTTGCTAGAACTCAAGAATTAATGATTGCAAATATTGATTCATACCTTTATGACTTAGTCTCTACTTGAGAAAGAAGGACTAAGTCTAGGAAAACTAGGCTAATAAGAAATTGGGGTGAACTCAAGAAATTGATAGCCCTAATTATAGGGTTAAACCTAGAGATAGTAATACTCAACTTGAGATAATATCACTTGATTTGCATGAATAACCATTTGGACTTGAGAAAGCCAAATTGGGCAAAATCACTCACACTACCAAGAGGTATAGAGTGAGTACCCAGGTGTGATAGCAATATACAATCCCAACTAATCAAGCTTCCCCTAGATTTTGCTACCCGTTAGATATCCACCTAGGTAGAAGTCACTACCCTAGTCTCTTTAAACATTTAAAAAATAACAAAAAAAATGTTATCCTTAATTTCAATTATTGCAATCTTTAAAGTAAAGTTAGAAGTAGAAATCAAACCCAAACTTGTGGAAGTGTAATTAGATTCAAAACCCGCATCTAGCTTAGATATAAACCTAATTCCAAACATTAACTCCCTGTGGATTCGATCCCGACCTAGTTGGGTTAAAACTGCATCGACCACCCTCGCTACTCAATAGTAGGTAGGCTTGGACTCGATCAAAGAGTAACGCACCAATTATTCCAACAAAAAATCACCGCAAAATGGAAACCTTCTGAACCTCTAACTTTAATCGACCTAGGTTACGACTACTACCTCATTAAGTTCTCTAAATCAAAAAATTATGAGAAAGCCCTCCACGGGGGACCTTAGTTCATTGGAAACCAATTCCTTACAGTCAGAAAATGGGAATCTAGGTTCATAACCTCAAAAGCATCCCTAACCTACTCAGCCATATCGGCTAGTTTGCCCGAGCTCCCAACGGAATTCTACGACTATGAAATTCTTCAAAAAATAGGAAACAAATTAGGTAAACTACTCTGAATTGATGCATGTACATCCTCAACCACAAGGGAGAAATATGCAAGGGTCTGCATTTTAGCACCCATAGAAAAAACACTTAAAACACACATAATCATCGGAAACCACTACCAAACAATAGCCTACGAAGGTTTCAACCTACTGTGTGAATCATGCAGAAGACTTGGACACACTCTAAAGAACTACCCTCACATAACAATACCTATAGAGGCCAGAATCACCACAAACAATGAAAAAACTCAAGAGGTTGAAAGCTTAACCAAAGAAATAGACCAATGGACTATTGTTACACACTAGAAAAAATCAAAAAGATCACAAGAACACGCAAGGGAATATCATAGGGAACCACTAGGACAACTAAGGCAAGAAACAAGATCCAGCGGCAAGGGTCCAGTGGAAAGTAACCTAGGACCTATGGAAGAAAAACTAGGACAATCTCAGAAGCAGGAGTTTAGACGCAAGAACTATGAAATATCCAACAATACACAAAACTCCTTTAACAAGGAGGGCAATACCCCAATCACTGAAGTAATTGCAAAGAAACTAGGTGAAGCCTCTAACGCTACCTACAATAATGGCACTAGCTACCAACCAAACCTAAGAGACTTTAAAACAACCCTTGGTACAGGACCCAAGCCCGTCAATGGTCACTCAATCTGAGAAGCATTTAATGTCCAAATTTAATAACCAAGAGCCCAGATCCTTCAAGGACACTAATGAAGCCACCAAAACCCAAGTACCCAACGGATCTTCCCCAGTAAGTCCTAGGAACCAAGAGCAAATAACAAACCCTCTAGATTATAACACCAATCCTGACAAAAGCTGCAACAGTATGGAACTCGACTACTCCACCACCCAAGAAAATATCCCAACAACATTAATTAGTGAAAATAATCCACCCAAGTTAAAGGACACTTCACCTCAAAAAATCGAAAACATAACATCAGAAAGCATGTCAAAACTTCTTCCAACCAAAACCCTAGAAGGCATCAACTCAATATCTCAAGTTGACCAAGACTTAATCATGTCGGACATTAACATCACACCTCCACACCATAGCTTGAACACTATATCAAGAATCTCAAAAGAGACTACTTCACACACAAAAAAATACCAACCAACAAAGTGAGAAAGAAGAACACCATGACAAGATTCTCAATAAGCAGCTACTACATGCTGCACCAAAGGAACATGAGAAACTTATGGACTCGAGAACACCAAATATCAAACCACCATGCACCATACCCACCCATGAATCCAACACAACCAATTATCTACACCACTCCGCCTTTGGCACTGAACCATGCCCCACAGTCATGGCTAGAACATGGACTGACGGGGTACTCTTTGAACATGAACCTGCAACTAAATATGCAAGATATCATCATCCAACTGGAGGATCCAAGCTACCTGGCTCAGATAGTGACAGAGGGTCTGAGAATAAGGTTGGATAACATAGCAAACCACCTATGGTTGATAATGTCAAATAATCAGAACCCCACGCAAATCAACCACCCAATCATGGGAACCCACCCAACACCATGGAGCCAACAACCAAGGATGACTTCATCAGCCCCAATAAGCCTAAGCATGAACCTACCTCTATTCCAAAACACCATGCACCAGAATCAAGCAACCAATCTCTACTATCAGCCACCAACACACCACCAAGACCCTGCACCAAACAACCAAGTGACAAGACCAATTCTGACCCATATGAGTGCCGGCATGACCTCAACAATAGTAGCTGCAGCAGTAGCAGCGGACAATGCACACACCCAAGATCCACCACAAATGGAAGAGGAGGAAGAAGAAGGAGGATCATCGACAATAAGACGGGTAGAATATGGCATGATAAGGGACCCAAAGATGTTGGTGTTCAAGGAAAAAAGCGAAAAAAGGTTCATCTTACGTTGCCCACAGCACTTGAGGAAATTCTCGATCAATATACGAGAACTACTAAGCCCTCCGACAATTTACAAGTACAGGATAATGATGATCCCAACACTGTATGCAAACCATTGGACGAACCAAGGCAACATGGCATTGGAGAGGCCATCGCCTCTAGCAAGCCCAAGCTAGGCATAAATGGAGATACCCCAAACCTTAAATAGATCAATGACAGTTATTATAGGGAACTGTAAGGGTGTGGAAAATGACGAGTATAGAAGAATCTTTAGGTCCATCCTAGACTATAATAAATCTTTTCTGGTAACCCTACTAGAAACAAAGCTAGCAGACCATCAATCTATCGTTGATGACTTTGGATTCATTAAAATAACTCAAGTCGCGGCACAAGGCAACTCTGGCGGCATGGTCATGACGTGGAATGAAGCAGAGGTGACAGTGGACCAAGTAGCAACTACTGATCAAGAAATCCACACAATGGTTAAGGTAAAAGATTCTCCCCATCAATGGCTTTTAACATTTATATATGCTAGTTGTTTAATAGAAGAGAAAAATATCTTATGGAATAACCTAAAAACAGTAGCAACTTCTTTAAAGGACCTTGGCTAGTCACTGGGGATTTCAACAAAGTAACTGGGCCAAACGAAAAATTCGATGGCCTACCTATAAATAATAGTAGAATTTCAAAATTTATAAACTGCTTAGACTACTGCGGACTCCTGGACCTAGGGTTCAAGGGCGCAAAGTACACTTGGTCAAATAAGAGAAAAAAAATCAAAAACTATTATAATGAAAAGATTAGACAGATATATGGTCAACTCGAATTGGATAAATTTGTTCCCATAAGCCCACGTCACTCACCTTACTAGGGTATACTCGGATCATTTCCCTATCAAATTAGATTTGAAAAAAATATGTACCGTAACAACAAAGTCTTTAGAATCAAATCCATGTGGCTCTCTCATCCCATGTTTAAACACCTAGTAAAGGACTCTTGGAACAATCAAGACAACATACTAACGGCTATTGATAATTTCACATGTAGAGTAAAAGAATGGAATGTCCATACTTTTAGAAATATTTTTCACAAAAAAAAATGCTATCCTATCAAGACTAAACGGAATCCAAAATTCTCCTAAGTACACCACTAGCCAATTCTTATTGGACCTTGAAGCAAAACTACTATAGGATTTTAATGGACTTTTAAAATTAGAAGAAGAATTTTGGAAACTTAAATCAAGAATTCAATGGCTAAATGAGAGAGACACTAACACAAAGTTCTTTCATATCACTACCATGCAGCGTAGACGAAAGAATAAAATCCTTAGCCTTAGAGACGAAGGAGGGAACTTGTACTACGAAAAAAAGAGATTATCCTCATAATCACTGAATCCTCAAAAGAGATTACCACTAGCCAAGACCTTTCACATTTAAAATATACCCCAATGTCATATTACGCTACTCTAGATAGTATTAACCAACACGACCTAAGCCTAGATCCCTCTATTAGTGAAATAAAGAAAGCTCATCTACTCATTCAAACCTTATAAAGCTCCGGGGCCGGATGGTCTTCACCCCTTCTTCTACCAAATATTTTGGAATGAAACAAAGTACTACTTAATAGACTTTTGCAAGAATTCTTTCAGTAGTAAAACAATGGCAGAAGAAATGAACAAAACCTACATTTGCTTAATCCCAAAATGTCAAAATGTTGAAACTATAAAGCAATTTAGACCTATTAGTCTTTGTAACACCGCCTATAAGACTGTCATAAAAATCATCGTTAATAGAATCAAACCCCTCCTTCCAAAAATCATCCACTCCACTCACACAAGCTTTCTTAAGGGGATACGGGCCGCAGATAATGCTATCATCGTCAACGATGTAATGAATTACTTTAAAAGGACTAAGGGAAAAAAAAGAAGAAAAATGATGATCAAAACATATCTCGAAAAAGCATTTGACAAAATAGAATGGTCCTTCGTTAGATTCTCACTGACCTCTCTAAAATTCCCTCAAGACCTCACAAATTTAATCATGTCCTGTATTTCTACCACATCAACCTCTATCCTAATAAACGGTTCTAGTACAGACTTCTTTAAACCCACAAGGGGAATCAAACAGGGACATCCCCTATCCCCCTACCTCTTTATCATCTGCATGGAAATATTATCCAGGCTTATCCATCACGAAATTGACTGTTGTAAATGGGATCCCATTAAAATATCAAACAAAAGGTCCCAGTTATCGCACCTTTTCTTTGCCGACAATTTAATTCTACTAGCAGAGGCCAACCCAAAATGTTGTAACTTAATAATAGACACACTCAATAAATTTGTAATTATTCTGGCCAAACCATCAATTTCCAAAAATCAAAGATAATTTTCTCCAACAATACCACCCTGAAGAAAAAGGAAGACATTATCCAATTCCTATCTATGAGATACTCTAACGAAGTAGAAAAATACTTAGGATTCCCAAAATAAATCACTTGAATATAGCGGGTAGAACTACCTTAATTAAGGCCACACTAGCAGCCATACCTAATCACTTGTTTGAAATAACATAATACTTATAATCTCAAAATAATTTTCTTCCCGAACTTATGTCGATTAGCCTACGATAAAACTTTAACATACGAAAATGGAGAATGTAATATCTCATTTTCGAGCTTTCATCAATTTACTTATGGCGTACTTTCACGTATAAAAATATGGGGTGTAACATTGGGTGTGTATTAATGCAACATGGTAAGGTGATAGCTTATGCTTCTAGGAAAATAAATAATCATGAAAAGAACTATCCAACACATGATTTAGAACTTGCGGCGGTGGTATTTGCATTGAAACTTTTGCGTCATTATTTATATGGGGTCCATGTGGATATATTCACGGATCCATAAGAGCCTTCAATATATTTTCAAATAGAAGGAATTGAACCTGAGGCAGAGAAGATGGCTTGAATTACTCAAGGATTATGACATTGATATTTTATACCATCCGGGGAAGGCTAATGTTGTGGCAGATGCTCTTAGCAGGAAATCTATGGGCAGTTTAGCAAACTTGGAGGCATATCAAAGGCCATTGGCCAAAGAAGTTCATCGATTGGCTAGTTTGGGAGTTCGTATTGCGGACTCTAGTGAAGGAGGGGTGATTGTACAAAATATGGTTGAATCATTACTTGTTGTGGAAGTCAAGGAGAAGCAACACAACGATCCATTGTTGGCACAATTGAAAGAGGGGATTCATAAATATAAGACCATGGCCTTTTCTCTTGGCATGGATGATGTTACACAAAGGTACCAAGGATAACTATGTTGCAAAATAGAGTGCATAGTTTTTCAATATGAAACTAGAATATTAAAATGAATTATAGGAAATAAATTTTGATTTTTTAAATTTTGAAATACGAGATAATGAAGACGGAGAAGTTTCAAAGTTTGAATTAAAATTTTTAAATATGGAATAAGAAATAGTTGAAAGTGCCAAAACCTTGAGATTCTTGTTACATTAAAAATTTAAGCTCTCATCTCTAAGTTATCTCTCTCTTCCCAACCACCTTTCTCTATCATATATGTTTCTTTATTAATCCATGATCAAAACGTGCTCAAACATTGAAACTATTTATTTGAACCCTCTCTAGAAGCTTTCTAAGCTTTATTCAAGAAAAGATACCATGTATCTCTTTAAGTACATAATACTCTTTGAATCGTGGCAGGACCAGATTCATCAAAGGAATTTTTTTTTTAAAAAAAATGCAAAATAATTCAACATTGAATATATATACTTAAAACTTTTTTTATCTTGTTTACGGAGTATAGTCTTTTGACGAAGAGGGTTGGAGGCAGATCTAGAATTTTTGAATTTTTGAAGGATGGGTGTACCATTAAATAAAAGATCAAAATCAGTGCACCACTTTGTCTCTTTTGGTCAAAAGAGACAAAGATGATCAACTTAAAATCGTTTTATTTTTTTTAACCCCCAATCTTATTTAAAACTTCATTAAAAAGATGATCAACTTAAAACCTTATTATTTTTCTTTTTACATGAGCCTCATAAAATTAATATCCCTAGAAAAGGTTGTAGTACTAACTAACACAGATGCCTATTACATTAATACTATAGATAAACAAACATTTTATCCTTGACCATAGAGAGAAAAAAGAAAAAGAGGGTCAACCCTAGTTTTATATCTTTGATTAATGAAAACTATAGTTGGAAAATATCCAATAAAAACAGTTCATTTAAATACTCTGTTTATGGTTCATAGGTAACCTCCCACTACCTCATATCCTATATCTATATATTGCACCAAATATTTTCATATACAAAGCTCTGTCCTCTCTCCTTTTAAGCTTTCAGATTTATTTGGCTGACCTTAAATTAAATGGGGAGGAAATGCTCGCACTGTGGTATAACTGGTCACAATTCACGAACCTGTAAACCTCAGAATACAAAACTTGATGGAAAAAATGAAGATGCTACGTCCAATATTGGTATGAAACTTTTTGGTGTGAAGCTTGAAATACCAAAAACATCTTCTTTTTCTAGTACTGCTTCAATGAAGAAGAGTTTTAGTGTTGGTTGCCTTCAGAATTCGTCGAAAATTTCTTCTTCAACAGCTGGATCTTTTACTTCCAATTGTAAGATGTTTTCAGATGAAAACCTGGATTATAAAGTGTCGAATGGTTATCTTTCTGATCATGAATTGGTTGGAAGAACTTCAGATAAGAAAAAAGGTTAGTGTTCTAATTACAAACTTGATTTTTTCCTTTTGTTTTTTCTATTTCAAGATTTTACAAGATTTGATCTTTTACCGGTAATACTTCTTCAGTTTCACATATTTCATAATCTAGCCACAAAACCGTTTTATGAAATTTCAGAAAAGTTTTTATGCTTTGGGGTTATGATCTATGACTATGTAGTGTTTCTCTCTCTCGATATACAAACATGAAAATCTTGAAATGATAGGATCTTTGCACATATTCCACCTGACTTAAATGTTTACCTTTCCTAACTGATTACATATATTATATATTAATCTACTTATTTTAGTTGGGTGGACAGCTATTTAAGTTAATACTTTTTAATTATGAGAAATTACTCTTTTGTAATTCCTTGTTTTTTTCCGCTTTAGTTTCAATAAATTTTGAATTGTTGGAATATCTATTTTATAAGTAAATTTATTAATTAAAGTGGCAAGGAAATTGCAATCCGGAAATATAGACCTGACATTAAAGAATTTCTTTTTTCTAGAGAAGGGAACTCCATAGTTCTTCACATGCTAATCTTTCTTTCTTTCAAACAAGACACCCTTGATTTGTTTTGTTCTTCTTCCTTTTTTTCTTTTCTTAATGTGAGCAGCCACCCAATTGATGACAAAAGAAGGTTAAGTACGTTAGTTATTTTTGCTAATTTAAGAGATAAACAGTACCTTTTTTTTAAAATTCCGAGTAATCTAATATTTTTATTAGTTAGAGTTGCAACTTTGGTTATGTGGCTTCTGTTGAAGTTTATATCACCTAAACAAGCATGCCATCGTAGGTAAAAGAATAGGCTTATAATAAGTAATAAATAACATTAAATCAACGCAAAAGAAATACCATCAAATGATCATACAGAATAAATTGATTCATTTTGTTTTAAATTTCCAAAAAAACTTAATATGGGAGATGCAGCTCCTCAAATAGAACATTCTTATATAGTCGCATGAAAAGTGAATACATGCACAATTGTCGCCAACATTATAATAGGATTATACTCAAGTGTGAATGTCAAGTGTTTAATCTTGGAGCATAAATTTCGAACAAATGTAAAACTCCGTTATGTCTTACTTTAAAGAGATCTTTAGCCAAATAGTCGGCCGAATTCACTGTTACTTTTTCGAATATGTATACATAAATTATATACTGATTATTAATGATTATATACATATTATATAGTATAAAATATTCATATATTATATCCATCGATTTTTTTAGTTTAAGCGATGGGATGAACGACTATTTAAGTTTAATTCCATGTTGCTTTTGAATTTGTCTGACTTTATTCGGTTCGTTTACTTTTACTAGTAAAAATATATTCAAATAATAGGTTTGGTGAAATTTCCGTAGGAGTTCCATGGACAGAAGAAGAACACAGGATATTTCTAGTTGGATTGGAAAAACTTGGAAAAGGAGACTGGAGGGGCATTTCTAGGAAATTTGTCACAACAAGGACACCAACCCAAGTAGCAAGTCATGCCCAAAAGTATTTTCTTCGCCAAAATTCTCTCAATAGAACCAAGCGGAGACGCAGTCTCTTTGACAAGGTACTTAACTAAACCCCATTTAATTTCTCTCCTTTTACCAATGACTCAAAATTATTAGTAGTAAACTTCGCAAAATTGATTTTTCAACTATGACAATGCGAAGTCTATATTACTCGGGCTCTTCAAAAATATCGCCGGATATGTGTCCGATCTTCTAAAAGCTATGAATTATTTGGAGGATCCACATGGGTGCGATAATATTTTTTGAAAAGTGGAAGCAACATAGCTCTGGAGGTGTCATAATATGGCTGTGATGATCCCTCTATGTTTAATCAGAGTTCTCCAGTTCGAACCATGGGAATGACAGTCTCACGTTTTACTTAGTGCGTGGGGCATTGCGACACGAATCCAGATTAGCCGAACGAATTTTGAATGTCGGGTGTCAAAAAAAATTGGTTCTTCGAATATGAATGTTGTATACCTTTCCATTCTTCATTAAAAAAAAAAAGAAGAGGCAAACCCGGTGCATTAAACTCCCGCTATGCTCGGGGTCCGGGGAAGCGCCAGATCACAAGGGTCTACCGTACGCAGCCTTACCCAACATTTCTGCAAGAGACTATTTCTACGGCTTGAACCCGTGACCTCCTGGTAACGGGGCAACAACTTTACCAATTACGCCAAGACTCCCCTTCAATTCTTCATACTTAAAATAAAAAGCTCTAATTTTCCAATTTACAATGCAATTTACTAGATTCTTTTATTTTAACCTTTCTTCTTTAAAATTCAGCTAGTAAATTCTTTTTACACCTTTTTAATAACCAAGTTGATCATCGTCAGGTTGGGATGGATAAATCAACTATCTTACTGTTTGATAAAAGGGTTACCAAGACAAAAGAAAGCAGATCCATTTCATATGAGAAGTCAACAGAGGATGATGAAACAAATATTTCCATGATAACTTTTAGTACTTCACCAAGCAAAGATTCAAAGTTAGCAACATTCGTTAATCTCCCATTTATTAATTCAAGTGATTATATTTCAATTCAAGATTCACCAAAGCCAGACCTAGAGCTCACCCTTGCAGTACCAAGGCAACTCAATAATCAAAGAAGAAAATCAGGTGGTCTTCTAGCTGAAAATACAATTACTGTCGTTTGATTAAAACATTCTGCTCATATTTCATGTAATCAAACATAGTATAAGAAATTAGGAAATTAATTAAGTAGATGTCCATAAAAATAATCAAAATTTTCTATGTGATATGACTGATATGTAACTTTGTAAATGATGCCCTACCAGCATCACCCTTGGTCCCCCAAGCTTACCACAAATGCATTTTTTTATTCCATTTTAAAATATTAAATGTTTCATCAGTGATAAAAGATATGAATTAAGTTCCAAAAGTTTGCTAGCAAGATAATTCTAATGATTTGTTAAAGGCTGTTTTACTATTTTGCATGTCACATCATATCCTACTAAGTATCATATCACTTACATAAAGTATTTTAATTAGATGTCGACATTTTGAGTATATATATATGTTAAACTTATGACAAATTTCAAACCATTGGTTGAATATTTTCATACGCTAGGCATGTTTGTCCACTGTTATTGGTAGGGCTCGTACGTAGTGATAATGTTCCTTAAATCAATATTAATTATTTCCATATTATGTTCAGATCCTCTGGTGTCTGTTGGAGGAGATATATTGAAGCTCTCCAATCTTAAAAACCCGATAGAATGTGATCTCATAGGCAATTTCTTATAAGGGGATGAAATGTGTATTTCAGTAATTTTTAGGTTTTTAAAACATTTAGTCAGGTCAAACAACTTTTAAGTCTATGTTTTTCAGTAAAAACAACTTTTGTAGATGTTCAAATCTCTTTTCAGGTAAATTTAGAGTTTAAAATTGAAGTAAACCTCGACTCCCCTAACGAATTGTAATTCCCAATTGACTTAAACATATATACAAGATGGTTGTGTACAACAGATGTACTTCTACTTAGCTTGTAGTATTAGCATAGATTCTTCAACCAACCTTACTTAAGGTAGAAAATTGTACACTTACGGCCCTCTAACGAAAGGTCTCATTACCATCTATTTTGACTTGAATAATTATCTCGTTGTTTACCCGAGAAATGGATAACAATTAAATTTATATGTGGTTATAAGGATACGTAGTATAACTTGGTACAAATTGAGAAAATATATAAATAAATATCGAAATTAACTGTAAAAAAAACGAATGCAGGCCGAATGAATTAATTGGCCTAGGCCCTCAAGTTTGATCACTCTCAAACTGAATGGAGAGCAGACTGATATAAGTACAAAAATGACTGAATATCCAAACCAAAAGAAATGCAGTATATTGCTTTGTATTCTATAAATCTGAATGAATCTCCTTTACAAATGATCAGACCTCCCTTTATATAGTGGGAAAGTTCTATTCTCAATATAATTTTTAAATACAGTAAGGAATCACATGATAGATTAATTAATTCGCCTCTCATTGATATGCACCGTGATTTCCGCCGAGATTCTCACCCAATTGCGGATATTCTGACTTTTTATTTTTTGGCTTGATAAGCTTTCCTCGATCGAGGCCGATCTCGGTCGGTCTCTATTTTGCCCGATCTCCATCTTGACCGATCTTTATTTTGCTCGAGCTTGATCTTAGCCGATCTCGATCTTGACAAGTCTCTATCTTAATCGGTCTCTGGGTCTCGAGCTCGGCAACCTAACTTCGCATCATGGCTCGATATTACACGAAGTTGAACCTTGGTCTATCATGTTCCAATCTCGATTATTCATACGAAGGGCAAACTCGATTTTGACCATATACAGATAGTCCTCTCGTTTCTCAGAAAGAAGATGACGAGAAACGATATGAATTTCCGAACTCCGACTCTGTGGGTGACGACATCAGCGAAGAGCCCGATTATGACGTATATGACAAACGTACTGTCGGTTCAGTTACCAAGGCATTAAATACCTGTCAGTCGTTGGTCGACCACTACCAGTTCTGAACCGTCATTACCAGGCTATAAGTATTCAAACCTTCATATTCATTCAAAACTTTTCACTCAAAACTTCTTGTCTACTCTTGCATCCTCTTTAGAAAATTCCTTTGCTTCATAATTTTCACACCGCATACAATCCTAATTCTCTTTTCCCTTGTTCATCAATGACAAAAACCTCCAAAACAGTGCCGTAAAAAGAGGCCGCTTCTTCATCACGACCCGCCAGTGGTGAGAGTGCGGCGGAGCCTCACCCTGAGGAATTCGTTCTAGTATGGTGCTCAACTGTCATTGATTTTAAGGTCGAAAAAGCCTCTTCGGTAACGGGCCGATATGAGCCGATCTCGAGGTACCAGTGTACAATCACCGAGAAAATCCTCGACAAAGTAAAAAAGGAATGCAACTGGGGCGAAAAGCACGTGGTAGTCCCATCGCCCGAAGAATCATTTACTACCCATGTGGAGGGGTTCTTAAGTGTTTATACTTATCCCTTCACGTTGGGTCCCTTAGACCCCGTTATCATCGCCTTCTGCAATATGTATGACATGACCCTTGGCCAGATTCATCCTTTTTTTGGAGAATAGTGATTATCCTCCGATTTTTCTCGAGCACAATCGAGGGGTGTCCTTTCACCCTTGATCACCTTGTGTGTTTTTTTCAATCCCCGACTCTATCGAGGAGGGCTAATCAAGCTTGCTCATCGAGCCACCAAAGCCCCGTTCTCGAGCATAGACGAGACTCGTGACCGAGGTTGGATGGGCCGATTTGTTCGAATCAGAACTTCGGACCTGATCTCTGCTGACGACATGCCGTTTTCTGAGAAATGGAACATGAATCGTGAGTACTATTCCCCTTCGAACGTTTAATTTTATGGCTCTGCTTTTCATTTTCTTGATCCACCTTTTCTATGCTTGTTACAGTTGTGGCCCAGATGCCGGAAATTAAACAATGGGTAGAAGGTCTGGTACTGCAGAGACCATACTCCGAGTGTGCTTGGATGGAATTATCAAAGGATCGATGGGAGGCCCGCAGTCATGATAAGTTTCTTTCTTAGAATGGTCATCGTTTGGTCTTATTCTCTTGCTTACTCCCCATTTTTTCTTTTGTAGGTCTTGGGAAGGACGTTGCCACGAGGCCCCCATCTGGTGACGAAAAAGTCCCTGCTCCAAAGCAGGTCAAAGAGAAGAAGAGAAAAGGGGCTCCGAGTTCCCTGGTCTCGGAAAAGAAAAAACCAACGAAGAAATCTCGCAAGCCCAAGGGGGGATCCGGTATTATGCTTTTGGACTTGATCCGCTATTTAAGGGACGAGCCCGAAGAAGGAGAAGATGAAGTAGCCTGTGTGCGGTCTAATGTTGTGATACAACAACCCTCCGAATTGGCGAAGGTTGATAAGGGAGCTCTGGCCATAATTCCTGAACAAGGAAAAGCTAAGGCCTTTCCGGCTCGAGCTGAGATGGTCGAAGGTGAGACCGGGGGAAAGGCTTCTCGGGCAGTAGAAGATATCTCTAGGGACGAGCTCGAGATAGTTGACATTACTGGATCCCCTCATATTTCGAATGCTATAATCCATGGCTAACATGTTGGAAAGTCGATATTTCTAGGGTGTTCAGGGGTCGACTGATATCCATGGCTTTCGGGATAGGCTCGAGTTCGCTGCCTCAGAGGATATTATCGGGTTCGGTGGGTTACCGATATCGAAGAAAGCATCATGGTCGGGCGCTATCGGGTCTTTATCTAGCCCAAAACTGGTGGACCGATTCCCGGCCTCGAGTGTTAATCCCGATCGTAGGCGGAAAATAGTGCTCTCCATCCCAAAGGATGCCCGAGTTTTCTCTCCCCCGTGGGGATTGCTAGTTACCTTAGGTCCTTGGTGACCGAAGAGGATCAAGTCGTGATGAACGCGGTAGGAGCCGCTTGCCTTTTCAACGAGGCCCAACACGCTCTGAATTAGGTAACTTCGAGGGTATCTCTACTGTTTCTTTTATACTTAGAATTGTAGATAATTCTAACATCTTCTTCCTTGTTTGCATGCTTCGGTGTTGCATCACGAGGCTTTTCTTCGAATCCGGGAGGAGCATGAGGCTGAGGTAAGAGTGACACCTACAAACTTCTTAGTGAGAAGCTTCAGGCAGATTTGGCAATGGCTCGGGATGAGCATACCGAGATGGTTGAGTAGGTATTTTGATTGCTTCACGATAGTAAAGATGAATTGGAGATAACTACTAATGATCTGATTCTGCAGGACCGATAGAGGTTCGAACAAATCGGACGGCTCCAAATGTAAGTGGATGCGATACAGGCCGAGGCGGAAGAATTTAAAAAGAACATGTACATTCTAGCCTCGAAAAAGGAGATCGTCCAAGCTCAACTGGAGTCGGCCGAGACCCAGCTCCAACCTACGAAAGAGAAAACCTCGGTGCAGGTCAAGAAGGTCAAGAAGCTTTGACATCCGTTGGATTTGGCCGTTTATGGTAAGGCAAGCTTGGCCGATGAACTCGAAGTGGCCAGATCCGAGGTGGCCATAGCCAGATCTGAGGTGGCCGAGGCTAACAAAAGAGCTGATGCTAAAGCGGCCCAGTTTAGGGTCGATGTCAAAGTCAACCAGGCCAAGGGCATGGTCGAACATGCGAAATATCAAGCTCGAATGGAAGCTCTCGAGTGGGTCAGTGCCCAGGGCTTCGATATTGTGGCTAAAATTGAAAATGCCAAAGGGAGGAAGCCAGGTCCCGAAGGCTAGCCTTCCCTGAGGAAGACTCTAAGAGCTCAAGTGAATCCGAAGACGAAAACAATCCCGAGGATGCAACCTTCGATGAAGACCAAGCCACTTAGGACATTAGGTTTCTTGTTTTTTTTTTATTTTTTCTGAGGCTGTTTTTTGGCCGTTGTAAATTTAGGCCGATTTGGCCTTTGTAAAAAACCATTGTATATAAATATAAGGATTTTCTTGCCCTTTCGGCTCTCGTATTTTCCCTTTGCTTTTTTGTATTTACAAAGGTCGAAAATGCCTTAGCATAAAATAAGGTTGTGTTCGAGGTTCGAACAAACCTTGCCTTTATTTCCTTTCTGGGTTAAGGCGTTATCGGGGTTTGATGTTATCAAAGTTTTTTTTCGGAAAGCATCTTATGTCTGAGATTTTGCCGAGCGTAGCCTTTTAGAACCGGTTGTGAAAGAATATTTTATTTTTTGAAGGCCTATTTTTGTTACGGGTTTCGGACGTCTCCGAGCTGTGTTAAATTGGCCTTAGCCTTTTAGTTCGGGAGTTACCCATTGGGCTTATTTTCTCGTTTTATCTAGGCTTGCCCGAGATAGTAGTTCCCGAGTGGGGTGGCTGTGACTTTTAGAAATCGGGGCATTGCCTATTAGGTCTTTTGCTCCCGAGACCCGATGACTTGGGCTGTTTGAGTCTATGGCAGTCTACAAGTAAGGGAGAGATCGTTCGTATTCCGGTTAAGTATTGCCCTTGGGCTTGTTTATATTCGGAAGTACGGAGCTATTTGCAAAGAAGGAAGATAAAAGAATTTTTGCTAATTTTTAAAGCATAAGATGTTTGTAAGGAATATATTTCTCTTTATTCTCGATCGAAATAGGGTTCGACCAATCTATACGGGCACAGTTCGATTTGACCGTTTGACTCTTACAATAAATCCTATTTATCGAGATCTTCCCTTTATGAATTAGTTTCCTTTCTAGATTTGATATTCGAAGATAACAAATATTCGAGGGTAGCCCCCCAGTATTCGAGGTTGATTGCAAAGGAACCTTGGATAATGTCGAATGGATCTCCGATGCCGATTCATAATCAGGCTTGATTCTAAGTTAGCACGATTCATCGTTGCCTCATTAAATCCTTGCCGAAAAAACTCATTTGGGACAAAACTCGGTCTGAGGAAAAAAATAGTGTAACACGTGCTTTCAGACCTAAGGACTTTGTGCAGTTTGCTAAAAGGTCCGTCGTCATTTCTTGTCGACTACCTGCATGTGTTAATCTAAGAATAGGAAAGGAATGAAAAAAGAGCGTACCTTAGCAGTAGTACCGTTTTAGGCGAGATATGTTCCAATTACTTGGTACTTGTTCCCCATTCATTGTTCCGAGCTTGTAAGACCCTTTTCCGGTGACTTCGAGAATTTGGTACGGTCCTTCCCAATTCGGGCTCAATTTTCCTTCATTAGGATTTCGGGTGTTAAGGGTAATGTTTCTTAGCACTAAGTCCCCGATATTAAAATATCGAAGATTAGTTTTTCGATTGTAGTATCTCTCGCTTCGTTGCTTTTGGGCAGCTAATCGGATAAGGGCGGTTTCACGCCTTTCGTCCAATGGTTCTAGGCTTGTATTCATGGCCTCGTTATTTGATTCTTTTGTTGCATATCGGAACCGGATACTTGGCTCTCCGACTTCGATCGGTATTAGAGCTTCGGCGCCGTAAACTAATGAGAACGGGGAAGCCCGGGTATTGAATTTCGAGGTTGTGCGATATGCCCAAAGAACTTTGGGTAGAATTTCCTTCCACTTCCCTTTGACGTCGGTTAACCTCTTCTTAAGATTTTGGATGATAGTTTTGTTGGTTGATTCGGTTGCCCGTTCCCGCTAGGATGATAAGGTGTTGATAGGATTCTTTTAATCTTATAATCTTCGAGAAATTTGGTTACCTTGCTGCCGATGAATTGTTTCCCATTATCACAAACAATTTCAGATGGTATCCCGAACCGACATATGATGTGATCCCAAATGAAGTCGATGACTTCCTTCTTCCTAACTTTCTCGAAAGCCTGTACTTCAACCCACTAAGAAAAATAGTCGGTCATGAACAAAATAAATTAAGCTTTACCTGGTACCAATGGAAGGGGGCCGATGATGTCCATTCCCCATTTCATAAATGGCCATGGTGACAAGACCGAATGGAGTAGCTCCCCGGGTTGGTGAATCATTGGTGCATGTTTTTGACATTCGTCATATTTTTGAACAAATTCTTTCCTATATTTTTCCATGTTGATCCAGTAATAGCCGGCTCTGATTACCTTTTGAACCAATGATTCAGCACCGGAGTGATTTCCGCAAGTGCCTTCATGAATTTCCCTTAGAACGTACTCGGTGTCTCCCGGTCCCAGATATATCGCTAATGGACCATTGAACATTCTTCTAAACAAGGTTCCATCTTCGGTCAAAGTGAATCGTGCTGCCTTCGTGCGTAGGGCTCTAGATTCTTTCGGATCCGAGGGAAGCTTTCCGATCTTCAAATACTCTATGTACTTATTTCTCCAATCCCAGGTCAAGCTTGTGGAATTTATCTCGACGTGACCTTCTTCGACTACTGATCTCATGAGTTGCACGATGGCCCCTGAATCGAGCTCGTTGTCCTCGATTGATAACCCTAAGTTTGCGAGAGCATCGACCTCACTATTCTGATCTCGAGGCACATGTTTCAAGATCCACTCCTTAAATTGGTGCAAAGTTACTTGTTACTTATCCAGGTATCTTTGCATTCAGCTTTCTCTAACTTCTAAGGTTCCGTTAACCCGATTCACTATGAGGAGGGAGTCGCATTTGGCCTCGATCACCTCCTCTCCCAAGCTTATAGCTAGTTCGAGACCTGCAATCATGGCCTCATATTCGGCCTCATTGTTAGTCAATTTCACAGTTCTAATAGATTGTCTAACCACGTTGCTGTGGGTGGTTTTAGTACGATGTCGAGCCCGGACCCTTTCGCGTTTGAAGCACCATCCGTGAAGAGGGTCCAGATTCCTGAGGTCGTACCCGAACTTATCAATAGTTCTCTTTCGACCTCGGGTACTAGGGCCGGTGTGAAGTCATCTATGAAGTCTGCCAAAATTTGAGACTTAATTGTTGTTCGGGGTCAATATTCGACATCATACCCGCTGATTTCTATGGCCCATTTGGCCAACCGTCCCGAAAGCTCGGGTTTATACAAAATATTTCAAAGTGGATAAGTTGTTACAACACATATAGGGTGACATTAAAAGTATGGTTTTAGTTTCCTAGAGGCGTTTATCAAAGCGAGCGCCAATTTTTCTAGTTGGGGGTATCTAATTTCGGCCTCACCTAAGGTCCGGCTGACATAATAAATAGGAAATTGCGTACCTCGTTCTTTCTGGACTAGGACTCCACTTACCGCTACCTCCGATACTGCCAAATATAAGTAAAGTTATTTGTCTGCCCTTGGTGTGTGAAGTAGCAGCAGGCTCGATAAGTACCGTTTAAGCTCTTCCAAGGCCTGCTGGCATTCCGAGGTCCATGTGAAATTATTTTTCTTCTTTAGCAACGAGAAAAATCAGTGGCCTTTATCGGAGGACCTCGAGATGAATCGCCTCAGGGCGGCCATGCGACCGGTTAATCTCTGCACGGCCTTTACGTTGTCTACCTCCTTGATGACATCGATAGCTTTGATTTTGTCGGGATTAATCTCGATTCCTCGATTAGATACATGAACCCGAGAAATTTGCCTGACTCGACCCCGAATGCATATTTTTTCGGGTTTAGCTTCATGTTGTACTTCTTCAATATACTGAGAGTTTCCTGCAAGTACTTTAAATGGTCCTCTGCTCGCAGGGACTTAACTAGCATGCCATCAATGTAAACTTCCATAAATTTCCCTATTTGTTCTTCGAACATCCGATTTACTAGGTGTTGATAAGTCACACCAGTATTTTTTAATCCAAATGGCATTACATTGTAGCAGTAGGTACCATACTTAGTGATGAACGAGGTCTTTTATTGATTATCCGGGCTCATTTATATTTGATTGTACCCGGAATAGGCATCGAGAAAATTGAAGATCTCGTGGCCGGTCGTGGCATCGATCATGCGATCGATATTAGGCAGAGAAAAAGAATCCTTAGGGAATAATCTATTTAGACCCTTGTAATCTACACACATTCTAAGTTTGATTCCTTTTTTAGGGACCACTACTACATTTGCTAACCATTCGGGGTATTTTACTTCACGGATGGATCCTATTTTAAGAAGCTTGGTTATCTCGTCTTTGATGAAAGCATGTTTGACCTCGGACGGGGGTCTTCTTTTTTGCTTCATCGGATAAAACTTCGGATCCAAGCTTAGTCTATGAGTAGTTATTTCTAGTGGGATCCATGTCATGTCAAGATGGGACCAAGCGAAACAATCCATGTTAGCTATAAGAAATTGAATAAGCTTTTTCCTGAGCTCGGGATTTAACCCCGTGCCCAGGTATACCTTTCATTCGGGTAGATGTTTGATTAGTATGATTTGCTCCAGTTCTTCGACCGTTGATTTGGTAGCGTTAGAATCATCGGGGGCTATGAAGGATCGAGGGACCCCATAATCATCATCTTCGTCAGACTCCTGCTTCTTTAGTTGGGTCGAGGCCGGCGTTTGTGATTGCTATTTGGTCTCCTATTTTCCCTTCAAATTTGACCCCTTTGTCGATGAGAGTGACGATATCGGAATCACTTCATCGACGGCAAATATTTCCTTTACGCCGGGTTTCTCCCTGTAGAATGTTTTGATTCCCTCTGGTGTTGGGAATTTTTGAACTTGGTGAAGGGTTGAGGGTACTGCTCTCATGTTGTGGATCCATGGTCTCCCGAACAGGGCGTTATACCTCATGTCGCCCTCGATCACGTGGAACTACGTTTCTTGGATGGTCTCGGCCATGTTTGCTGGCAAAGTTATTTCGCCCTTAGTAGTTCCACATGCCATGTTGAATCCGTTTAGCACTAGGGCCGCGGGCACAACCTGGTCCTATAGACCGAGTTGCTCTACGACCTTCGATCGAATGATGTTGGCCGAACTACCTAGATCAATTAACACACGCTTAACTTGAGTCTTATTCATGAGTACAGATATTACCAGTGCATCATTATGGGGCTGCATGATTCCTTCTACATTTTCATCGTTGAAGGACAAGGTTCCTTTCGGTATATAATCCTGACCCCGAGATCGCTTCTCCCTTACGATCGAGACCTTAGTGCGTTTAAACACTGGCCCTTGGGGAACATCGATCCCTCCGATAATCATGTGAATAATGTGTTGCGGTTCTTCTTGCTCATTTTATCTATTGAACTCTCTGTTTTTGAAGTGATTCTTGGCCCGATCACTTAAAAACTCCTGAAGGTGCCCTTCATTGAATAACCAGGCTACTTCTTCTCTTAACTGCCTGCAATATTCTGTTCTGTGGCCATGGGTGACATGATACTTGCATACTTGATTGGGATTTCTTTGGGCTGGATCGATCTGCAGAGGTCGAGGCCATTTAGTTTCTTTGATGCGTCTGATAGCCGACACGATGGCGGATGCATCAACATTGAAGTTATACTCCGACAATTGCAGTTCTTCCTTAGGTCTGTTATGCCTGTCGAAACCATTTTTGTCGATCAGCCCTCGAGAGCCTTGGCCTCGATCGCTTCTTCTCTCATCTCGAACGGAGTTGTACCCATGTCCGTTGCCCCTACGATCTCTATTATACGGCTGATATTGATCCCTGTTCATCATCGGTTCTCGATCGATGTCTCTTTTGGTAGAGGATCCAGAAGGAGCCCCCAGCTGGTCATCTTCAACTCTAATCTTTGATTGATATCGATAATGTATATCGGTCCAGGTAACAGCCGGGTACTCAATCAAGTTCTGCTTCAACTGCTGTGAAGCCACTGAGCTTCGTTCATTTAGTCCTTGGGTGAAAGCTTGAACGGCCCAATCGTCGGTGACCGGCGATAGATTCATTCGTTCCATTTGAAAACGAGATACAAACTCTCGTAGCATCTCGTTCTCTTTTTGCTTTACCTTGAAAAGGTCCAACTTCCTAGTCTCGACCTTTATGGCTCCGACGTGTGCTTTTACAAAAGAATCTGCAAGCATGGAAAAAATCGATAGAGTTAGGTGGTAAATTATGATACCATATCATTGCTCCATTTGACAGGGTTTCCCCGAATTTCTTTAGTAATACGGATTTGATCTCGTCGTCCTCTAGATCATTCCCTTTAATGGCACACGTGTAAGAGGTGACATGCTTGTTGGGGTCGGTCGTTCCATTATACTTAGGAATCTCGGGCATGCGGAACTTCTTGGGGATCGGTTTAGGAGTTGCGCTCGGGGGGAAATGATTTTGTACGAACTTTTTGGAATCCAAACCCTTCAGTATTGGTGGTACCCCCGGGATCTGATCAACCCTGAGGTTATAAGTTTCCACTTTCTTGTCGTTCGCTTCGATCCTCTTTTCCCCTAATTCTTTCCGCTTTGTCAATTCCTCGAGCATCTTTATAATTTCGGGGTTAGTCCCCGATTCTTATTCATTTGACCTTACCACAGTTGGCCCCGTTCTGTGGGTGACTTCTTGGGGTGAACCGGGCTCGCCCCTGCTCGGTGCCTGGGTTTGGCTCTGCAACTGAGCTATCACCACTTGTTGAGCTTGCAGCATTTCGAAGATCATACGCAGGCTGATCCCGTCTTCTCCAATATTTTGGGTATTTCGAACTGCAAATCGGATTCCACCATGGATGCTATTTTCGGGACCGGAATGTTGGTTCGTTTCGATGGCCACATGCGAATTAACATCAATCGGATCCACGACCCGAGTTTCAATGGGGTTAGCGGGTGGCCTTCCATCCCCGGGTATCTCGTTGTTATTATCCCCTTGATGGCCAGATTCGTTGTCGATATGTAGGGGTATTAATTGAGAGTTCATTATCCTAAAATCAAAGATACTTCCAAGAGCAAATGTAAAATAATGTGTTTGACAGAGATTTGTATCAAATAACTACTATTATCCTTAACCCCACGGTGGGCGCCAAACTGTTTACCCGAAAAATGGATAACAATTGAATTTATACGTGATTCTAAGGATACATAGTATAACTTGGTACAAATTGAGAAAATATATAAATGAATATCAAAATTAACTGTAAAAGAAACGAATGCAGACCGAATGAATTAGTTGGCCCAGGCCCTCAAGTTTGATCACTCTCAAACTGAATGGAGAGCAGATTGATACGAGTACAAAAATGACTGAATATCCAAACCAAAAGAAAGGTAGTATATTGCTTTGTATTCTATGAATCTGAATGAATCTCCTTTATAAATGATCAGACCTCCCTTTATATAGTGGGGAAGTCCTATTCTTAATATAATTTTTAAATAAAGCAAGGAATCACACGATAGATTAATTAATTGGCCTCTCATTGATATGCGTCGTGATTTCCACCGAGATTCTCGCCCAATTACGAATATTCCGGCTTTCTGTTTTTTGGCTCGATAAGCTTTCCTCGATCGGTCTCTATTTTGCCTAATCTCGATCTTGATCGGCCTCTATTTTGCTCGACCTTGATCTTAGCCGATCTCGATCTTGACCGGTCTCTATCTTGATTGGTCTCTGGGTCTCGAGCTCGGCAACCTAACTTTGCATCATGGCTCGATATTACACGAAATTGAACCTTAGTCTATCGTGTTCCAATCTCGATTATTCATACGAATGGCAAACTCGATTTTGACCGTATACACTCTTCAAACATAGGAAGCGGTGATGACCAAGCTTCATTTCCGCCACCACCAACGGAAATTCCTCCGGACCTTGAAGAATTTATGAAATTTATAAGAGATACCATGTAAATTAATATGTAACTTGTATTTTGGCACATCTTGATTAGTTTCTTTTTCTTTTCAATGGTGGTATTAGCACCTTGTTGTGCTCATTCCATAGGGGGGAGGAAGACTAAGAAAGATATTGCCATGATTTTTAATGCTATAATAANGACAATTCTATAATATAATTTACTAGGAATTGCCTTAGATATTTTTATTACCATTTTTTTTCTCTAACTTGTATAAAAATAATTTAAAAAATAGAAAGTTTCCGTCTGGGCTCACTTGGGCCCGCTTAGGACCGTTTGGGCCCGCTTAGGCCCGGGACCGGCCCACTTAACACGGGACCGCTAGTTCATGGTCCCGGTCCCGGACCAGTTCCAACGAGAAGCCCTCGAAGCCCGGGACCGCTTAGGACCGGGCCCGCGAAGCCCACTTAGGAAGGGGCCCGGCCCACATGCCACCCCTAGATAGGATTGAGAAAAAGGGCAAGTCAGCAAATAGGCTGGGAATGTCCAAGGACCCAAAACAATGGGAATTCCTAATTTTTACACCAGCAATTACCATGTCAAAGGCAAGACAAGGATATTTTTGAATTAGTACAGCCATTAATTTAATTTTAATTTTTTTTAAAGGATGAGTCAAAAAAAAGGAGCAAGAAGAAAAATCGGAATTATATTATTTCCAAGAAAAAGGAAAGTTGACTTGTATCTTTTTCCGCCTAATAGCCTTTTTTCTGGTCTTAATTCTGAAATAATCATCAGGTAGAGGATTTCATATGAACACTCCAGTTAGCAAAAAGGTCAGCAGTGCTATTGGCTTCTCTAAAACAAAACAAAAAAATGTGAGAAAGTGTAATTCCACTAGCTTCAAATTGTTAATTTTCTCTATAATACTAGCAAGTTGCCATGGGCCATCAGAAAATTT
This sequence comes from Nicotiana otophora, assembly GCA_000715115.1. Classification (NCBI taxonomy): domain Eukaryota; kingdom Viridiplantae; phylum Streptophyta; class Magnoliopsida; order Solanales; family Solanaceae; genus Nicotiana; species Nicotiana otophora. The sequence continues at coordinate 45,544 of AWOL01S0017083.1, forward strand.
GTTAATACCAGCATTATTGCGCATTTGAGAATCTAATTCCTCCACCTGAATCTGCTTATTATATCCATTCTCAAAGCACCATTTCAATCTAATAAGTAAGCTTCAGGCTCAGCAAAATTATTAGTGCAATTGCCAAAGGAGTAGTAAGCCATAATTAGCCCCCCCCCTCCATGATTTCTTAAACACCCTCATCCTCCTGTTAAGCCAGGATTAATTGCCTTTGCTACAACCATCAGTATTAGCTTGAATTGAATTCTCCATCCAACAGGGATAATCTTTAGGAAGGGTAGCGTTTCCAGATATTAAAGCTGATTGAATGGTACTGATCATTTGTTGGATCTGACAGAGGAGCTTTTGTACATAGACTTTCTCAACCCCAATCCCCATATCTCACCGTACACCTTCTTTTCCATATTTTCCAACAAATGAAACTTTGAAGACATTGAAAGATGAAAGAAAGAATTGCATTCTTAGGCTTAGGAAGCCACCATTCAAACAGATATTGTCTCAGCCCAATAACACTCTTAATGCTACCAAACATCTGCCATGCTGCTAGGGCACCTTCACTCTTTTATTAATGTGTTCAATACATTGAGTTTTTTTTGTCTTGCAACATAAACACTTGGAGGGGGCATTAGGACCAAATCTGTTGTGAGTCTATTATTTAGCATTCTAAGCCTCAAGAATGAGATTTTCAGAAGGATTACTACTATTGGCTTGTTATATTTGAAACTTCAGCACTAGAACCGTTTAAGAGAAATGTGGACTTAGATTTCTTTGCATTTTCCCCATCATACAGTTTCAATATGGGTTGCTCTAGTGGTAAGCACCCTCCACTTCCAACCAAGAGGTTGTGAGTTCGAGTCACCCCAAGAACAAGGTGGGGAGTTCTTGGAGGGAGGGAGCCGAGGGTCTATCGGAAACAGCCTCTCTACCCTAGGGTAGGGGTAAGATCTGCGTACACAATACTCTCCCCAGACCCCAATAGTGGGATTATACTGGATTGTTGTTGTACAGTTTTTCAATATCCCTCCAGGAGGAGAAGAAACAAAAGATCAATTTTACTACTGTTGGTACCATAATTTGCAATACCTCAAATTGTAAAAGTGAAAGTTGAATTGTCACTTACAGGTTTTTGACTTTACAGCGTCAAGCTAGAATTCCCAGAGCACATAAGAGAACAAGAGACCTGATACTTATTTACTAAAAACCTTGCATATTCTATCGAAATTTGGATGCGTACAGAAGTCAGTCAAAAGCACAAGAAAACAATAAATGACAAAAGTAGACCATAGAACACAGATTGGCTATTATTCTGATGAAAACTTGAGCACTGAACAATTACTACAGACTTCTGAGGAAAAAAAATTAAAGAAGTAAAAAACAATATCATTTTCATAAAAGAAAAACAAAGGCTTGACATTTTATACATTTGGCCTCATATCATAAAAATATGAATTATTACATTCTGGAAGCTACATGTGGAACATAAATCGAAATGAGAGTTTGGGAATTCATAGCAGTTTCAATTACATCACAAGCCAAAATTATTTTACATTGAGAAGGAACAAATAAGAAAGAATCAGGTCACTAGAAAAAATCTCTATTACCTCAGGTGAAAATGAAGCTTTGACTTGTTAGTTGAGTCTCTCCCGTCTTCCGAGGCACCTGTGATGCCTTTCTCTAACTCAAGATATATAACAAGAATAACATATCAAATCCCTCGCATTAGGAAGAGGCAGGAAAAAGTCGAGTCCACAACTTCTGCAGCACCATTCAGGCTGTGAACTAGGAACACTTTTCCAAATAAAATAGCTCATCTAGACCTTCCTCACAAATTTAACCTTCATGAATCAGATCCTTGGATATCAGTGCAATTCTTTGCTTAGCACTATCAGAGCGGAAGTTGTCACTTTTGAATCCCAACTGAAAATGAGTGAGTCCAAGGGAGCATTTAGTGAAAAAGGAGACAATCAAGCAGCCTAAGACTGTGCTGATGGTGAATCTTTGTCCTAGTGGTATGAGCATCAAGGGAATAATTACCTCGCTTGGACTATCAGGTGGGAACCACCTAAGCAGCACACCAAGGTGAACTACAGCAGGTATAAGCTTGAAAAGCAATGGAGTAGTCACCTGCCAAAAGCTTTGTCATAACTCAGCTAGAAAAACAGAACTAAAGAAAGACAGCGATTAGAAAACGATTTATTCTTCATATGCAATCATAAGAATGCCTTTGGACTTCTTATGTGGGATATGGATCAAATAATAAATATTCCTTTTTAGATGGTGTAAGGGCAGCTGCTCAATCAAATAGTTATGAAATACCAGATGAGTTGTAGATGAGTCGGTTCGATCACCCCACCCATTCTGCCCCGAAGAGTAACTAAGACCAATTTAGTCTTCTTGCTAGGTCACGCTCATGTAAATGCAACTGCCCGCAGCGGTGGATTTGGACTCGGAAGTCGATCTCATCGAGAACTTACAGCAGCTTGCCAAACAAAGGTTAAGAGAAAAAAGAACAGAGGTATGACTGGCATAATATCTACGATTAGATTCAGAAAAGCACAGGCCTCGGGCAATTTTCCGTGGGTTGATAACCCACAGCACAAGGTATTCTACCCAATAAGGCCTATATCATATATGTATATGTGTAAATACAGGTACCATATATATATTTTATATGTATATATATGGATTCATTTGGTTCTTTTTGTTGGATTCATTTGGTTCTTTTTGTTGGATTCATTTGGTTCTTTTTGTTCTAGCTCGAGCTGGATGATTAAATATTATCCTGTACAGTTCCCTTCATTAAAAATAGTAATTCTACTTTTCTCTCTCTCCCTCTCTTGCCCACACATACTTCAACTCACTCACGACAACGATTATGGGAAAATACTAAGAAGGCATTTGTGCAAATTTCCTGCAAAAAGTGAAGTTATTTTTTGGAAAATAGTGCTTCTAAAAAAATTTGGATTTGTTTTTCTTTTCTGCAAAAAGTTGGAAAATACTTTTTGAAGTGTTAGGAGCTGTTTTTCACCCCAAAAGTTCTTCTTCCACTTACAAATTTAAAATGTAAAAGAATTAAACTATTCAAACACATTTCCGACTTCCAAAAACTCTTCTTTTTTTTCAAAAAGTTGTTCAACATGTTGTTCAAACAGCTCATAAGTGATGTAAAATGTTAGAAAAGGCGCAGCATCCTCGAGCCCAGAGGCATTCTCTCTGTAATTGGTACTGATGGACTGAGAATAAGCCTTCTCCAATAACAAGTAACTCAAACTCCAAAAATAGAAGCAAATAGGTAGGAGGGGGAAAAAGAAGAGAAGATAACACGTGTTCCAGGTCCAAATAGCCAAAGATAATGATATAAATGGCCAAATCTGTAGCATCTAACGGCACAGAGACAATAGGAGACGATTAAAAAAGCCAAGAGCTCATACCAGACTGAGAGCTGTAGTCCCTAGAAGCAGCAGGTACAATTTTCCCTGAAAGTTGCAAGTATACATTTATCCATCAAACAAAAGGACTCCTTTCAGATAGAAGTGCTGGGAAGCAAACTGGGAAACCAATGAATGGGAGGCAGTAAATATGATGCAGTGTGAGTTCTCATTTTATCCCATTTTTACAGTTGGATAGCAATCAGAAAATCCTATCACATAGAGAACAGTAGTATCAATTACCTCAACAAGATGGAGATTAGAAGCACGACTGAGCAGCACAAAAGCGAATTCTCCTATTTGTGCTAGAGACATACCAACCTACAAAATGTCTGTCTCCTTAGTTAACAAGATTTAGTTATCCAGCAAAAAGGTAAACTCAATACAGCAGCGGAGTCATACTAGCAGTGAAGTTTTGTTGTTGTAGCCAAAGGCCTTAACAACTGCAGAAGTCACAGCAGTTTTCACAATGACCACTAGTATCACTGATGCCAGTAGGATATCTACATGGTTCCAGAGGAAATGGACATGGATGAGCATCCCAATACTGGCGAGAAAAAGAGCTGCAAAGAAGTTGCGTATGGGTTCAACCTGCACCAAAATAAACCTTAACCAAATGTATCCAGCAGAGAATGGCAGAAACGTTACAAGTCTTGTCTCTGCACTAGAATGAACAACAAGAGGATCGAGTCATTTTCTTGTTTAAGTGGACCAATTACGTCCATACATACCAGACCTTTCACTTCTTTTTGATGAATACACACCAACCTTTTACTAAATCTGACAAGTTCAATCTTTAGCACTTTAATTTCATTAATAGGATTAAGGGAACAGAAATCCCCATTTGCAGGGTCACTTGCCCACCAAACACATTCAAAAATATCAGAAAAAGGCAGGCCATAAACCGGAAGCTATTTTGGACCCAGAACTCAAAATACATTGGAGATTTGATGATGATAGTCGTGACTGTAATGTCTCCTTACTTATCAGAAGAAAAGTGAATTTGTATTCTAACTAAATACTCTGATTACTTTCCCAATGTATTCTCATAAGGAGGCACATAAGAATCATTCTTGATCCCATTAATGGTCCAGACCATGAATAGATGGTATTTTAACTTGGTGAACTTAATTAAATCAGTCCTATTTTACCTCCAAAATATAACTATAATTGATTACAAGTTACACATTTGGATGCAGTCCTTTTATTGTTTTATTTGTAAGCTAAGTGAATCAAATTTTTACTCCACAAAGGTACAATATTCATGACCTTGAATTTTACCATCTTCAAACAAATAAAAGGTCTATCACATCAATTGATGACAAATAGAACAAACTGCAGGTAGCTTAGTGTTGCAACCAATCTTAAAAACCTAAATGTTTCCATCCCATCCCATCCCATCCCATCCCATCCCAACTTGATCATTATAAACTATGCTTGGAACTATTTAGCACGCAGAGCGAATGAAGTTTTGGTCAAAAAACAGAATTTACAAACAAGATTGTTTTTGATCAACTTGAAATCATGGTCTATACAGATCGATCATCTTGAACGCTAAACAAGAAAAATCAGTTCTCAGAATGTCAGAATAATTATCAAATCTTAACCAATAACTGTCCCTTAACAATACAACATTGCTTCAGAAAGGATAAATATATGAATTACCTTAAGTAAAAAACCACAAAAACCAATATAGCACTATTACAACTTTATTCTTTCAGGCGTACCAATAAAAGCACAATTGAAGTTTATCTTTGCATTAGTAATTCAATACAAGGCAATACATGTCTTCATCAGCAATATCAAACATGTATAAGTTTCTACTCAAATATCAGATAGGCCTAATGATTTTATTTACTAATGCCAGTTGACACCATGATGCTTCTTGTCCCAATGTTTATAATGACTAAACAAATATCATAATGAAGTTGTTTTTTTATGAGAAATACCAAAATGAAGTCTTACTTGTTCAAGAGTATGTTGGGCAAGATCAGTTGTTGAAATCATCACTCCAGCAGCAAATGAACCCAACTCTAAGCTTAGACCTAGCTTGTCACTGCACTGAAATTGTACAAACAATAAGAAAAGACAGTTATTGATAAGATATACAACAAAAGAATTGGTTCTCAGCATGCACCAACAAAAAGAAAACATTCAACATGCATCTCTCTGAATAAAAATGCAAGAATTCAATTAATATGCACTATAAAGGAAATTCTCTTAAACCACAGATTAGTAAACTTGATGAAGTAATTGGAACAAAATAGCAAATGGAATTAGGAAAATTAGCAGGCCAAGCATGACCAAGCTGTTCTGAGCTCTTCTTGACTGCAGCACAGTTCAGGAGCTGTTTGTGAAGAACCCAAGAGTTCAGCACTAAGAATATATTGGCTATATGAACATATATATGTGAAGAACTTTCAAAAAATGTTTCTATTCAAAAATGATAACAAAAAAAGAATGTATCTAACATTACAGATATGTTGAGCAGGACATAATTAATTTTAAACTCCAATTCCAAAAGTCCAAGTCATGAATCTTTCTACCAGGGGATATAGAGAGAGGTCTGGTCAATAGGAAGTAATGCATAACCAGAAAGCAGAAAGAAAAGACAATCCAAATGCATATTCTATTATAGAAGTTCAAAAAAGCTTAGTGACAAAAAGAATAACCAACCCAGGCTACAAGGAGGCAAAATGCCACTGAAGCCAATTGATAAAGTTCATTGGTCTGCAAAAAAAAAAAGGAAATAATTAAATTTTCAGATAAATCATAAGTATCTGTCACCAATGCCCATGAGAACTAAGTGTTAGTTTATAGATATGTATAGTGTAGTCTTGTCCCACATTGGAAGAGGAGTAATATCTCCTTGTAGTATATAGCTATAAATAGGGACCTCTTGTATTGTATTTATAATTCAATATCAATAACATATTTTCTCCCGTGCCTTCTCACATGGTATCAGAGCATTAGTGAGAAAAGATCGTTGTGCGTCATTCCAGCGTTAACCGGGAAGAAAGAACTTAGTCATCGTATAATTTTTCCGGTGACCTAAGGCTTGTCTAAGTGAAAATCACTTTCTGTCGGTGTTGTGCTAAAACCAACACCACCACGAGGTAGATCACCCTCCGACTACCAACCACTGAAATTTTATCCGGCAGAAAAGCCGCCACGCTCCTCCACGCGCCGGCAACAACTTTTCCGGCGAGGGTTCCGGCCA
>AWOL01S0017085.1:0-67242 GCA_000715115.1 Nicotiana otophora
ACCATGATACAGTTCAACTATCTCTAGAGGTTTGTAGACAAGTCTTGTATAGTTTGTATAACATTAGATGTTCACGGCGGCCTCGTCAGTCTGTACACTTATATATATGAGTTTTTGGTTATGTTTACCCATTAGATGAGACAGACGATATTTTCAGATGATTCAGTATATGGTATCATTGGCGTAGGTTGAGGGTTATTCCTCTAGAGTTCACAGTTATAGAGTGGTACGCTTGGGCCGAGTATGGTACCGGGTGCCGGCCACGTCCCTTCAGGTTTGGGGTGCGACACTATTGCTCCTTTCTTTTGGGGATAAGAGTAATAAATGTAGTATTGCAGGATTTGACCATATGACAACTATGATAGAAGTGATTGAGAGCCTCCATGATATATGTTTTAATAAAGTCCCATGCCTTTCGAAAGAAGGCCATAGTGAACCCATCGGGGCGTGGTGCTTTATCATGAGCACAAGACTTTAAGGCTGCTAAGATTTCTGATTCCTCAAAAGAAGATTCTAGATCAACACATTCATCTGCAGATAATGAGGGTAACCCCTCAAACTCTGTTGTAGGTTTCCACAGTTCCCTTTCCCTGTACAAAGCCTAATAATAATCGAGTATTTCCTATTTGATCTGATCCTTATCTTCAACTAAATTTTCTCCCACTTTGAGCCTATCAATGCAATTGTTCCTCCTTTGAGAATTAGCAATTTTCTGAAAATACTTCGTGTTTCTGTCTCCCTCTTTTAGCCATAAAAATCTGGATTTTTGCCTCCAAAAGACTTCTTCAGCTAGTGCAATCTGTTGAAGTTCCAATTTGAGATTGAAGGTCCTCAACGTTTCCTCTAGAGAATGTATCCTATGTTCAGCCACTTGATCTAAGAGTCTTAACTCATCAATTGCCTTCTTCCTTTTGTCTTCCAACTTTCCATGCACCTATCTATTCCAGGTTGTTATGTCCTTCTTTAAAGATCTCAACTTCTGGATGAGAATATAGTCTGGGGAGCCAATAATTGTATAGGATTGCCACCATTCCTTTATCATGTCCATAACCCCCTCAGTTTGTAGCCACAAATTTTCAAACTTGAAGTAGGATGGTGTCGGTTCCCAGTCTCCACTTTCCAGGAGGATTGGTTTGTGGTCTGAAATTACCTTGGGCATTGCTAGCTGTTTCACTGCTTTAAATGAATCACCCCATTCGGTTGAATGCAAAAATCTGTCAATTCTGGATGCTTGTGTAAAGTTCTCACCTCTTGACCATGTGTATTGTGCTCCATTAAGAGGAGGATCAATCAAGCCCAGCTCCAATATAAAATTTGAGAAGAAGATCATTGCCTTAGATCTTCTGGAGCAATTAAGTCTTTCACTTTCATATCTGTATTTATTGAAATCTCCGCCGATTACCCATTGGTCTGACCATAAACCATCGATTGCTGCCAATTCATGCCAAAATTCCTTCCTTTCTGGGTTGGTATGAGGGCCATAGACCCCTGTGTAAGTCCATTTGAAATCTTCAGTGAAACTCTCAAATCTGCAGGTTATTGAGAAGCCTCCTGATTGAGTATCAACACAATGCCACAACCTTCTATCCCACATAATAATGACCCCCCATTTATTTCCCCAAGACTTGAGTTCAACCCATGATACCCATCTGTTGCCCCTTATTTGCATGGACGGAGAATTGTTCCAATCCTTAATTTTAGTTTCTTGAATTCAAAGGATGTCTACTCTCCATTTACGAATCAGAGACTCCAAAGTAATTCTTTTATTCTTGTCATTTAGTCCCTGCACATTCCAACTTAGGATTTTAACCTTCATGCAGAATGAGACTGGTGAGACCTTCCCCTAACCTTTCTGTCACTGCCTTCTTGAAAACCCCAAGCCATTTTCTTAAGTTCTGCTTCCACTTTATTCTTTCCCTTTCTAGGGCTTGCTACTGCCTTAGCCTATTATTGTTGAAGAAGTAGTTGAGCCTTTCTTATCTCCTTCATCCTTAAAATGATACCCAAAATGTCATGTTCGAACCCTGCCGCATTTACACCAAAAGCTTTGCAAGCTTTTACCAATGCAATTTTGGAATACCTTGATGTTTTGACCTATGTTGGTTTGTCCATCACTTGCATGGTAAGATCTAGCCGATCATGTCATGGGAAAGAGAGAAAGTCATTGAAAGACTGAGTGGAGAAGTCTGATTCCGAGTCACCTACCTTAGCTGATTATGAGAGTAAAAATAATTGAGAAGTGGGTGGCTCAGCTTCATCTTCTGCATCGAATTGGGTGTGAGATGTTTCACCTATTGCTTCTTTGTTCATGTGAGTGAAAGCTTGAATCTCCCCAGACAAAGGGTCGAAATAATTTTTAATCTCTGTCATATGACCCTTTAGAAGACATGGGTCATTATTATTCCTTAGCACCTTCCATGTATTACAGTTTTTGGGCCTTTTAAAATGTTTCTTCAGCTTTGGCACACTTGAATAGTACCCATTATAAAAGCCCAATGTTTTGGTTTTATGGGTCTTAATATTTGTAGTAGTTGTAACTGAACCTTTTAATTTTGCAGCTGGCCCCTTCACATGTAAAATCCAGGCTGATTTTTAAAGTTGGAGTTGATCCCTACATTAGACATATCTTTGCTGACCTACACAAGATTCGAGACCTTAGAGCCCACATGGTCCTCTGTTACCTTTTCTGTTGGCCTCACTGTTACAGAGGGTAATATGTTTAGACTGCTGTGTATTGGAGTTGGTTGGTTCTCCGCTATTATCGAGATTTTAAATCTCAAACCTCCCCAATCTATTCTAACCTTCGCCGGAAGTAGCTTGCCGGAGCTCCTGATGCAAATTCGAGCCCAGAAAAAATGCTTTATGCTCTTTGTATCTACATCTACTCCAACATATCCGCCGCACTGATCTTCAATTTGTTTGAAGATTTTGGATGTCCAAGCATAGATGGGGATTCCGAAAGTTTTCACCCATATAATTTCTAGGAAACTATCAACAGAAATAGTTCCATAACACAGCGTCCACTATTGTAAATGTAGATGTCGACCGCTCCAGAACCAATTCCCTGCACTGATTATAACAGCCTCTTGTCTTGATGGGAACTCGAATAGGAAACGATTATGGTCTATGGGGGGTAACTTTAAGTCCTGCCCTAATTTTCCATCTACCAAGGAACTAATTCTGAATGGTTTCTATGCTTGGGCTATTGCTGAATGGGTCGTTGAAAGTTCCAATGAGACATCTCTAGAGTAGGTGTGTAACTTCTTCAACCTTCAAAGATGGTGGGATCAGAATTTCTGGCCAGCTCTCAATCTTTGCAGCTTCGAAATAGCTACTAAGTAATGAAGATGGTGGTCGTATAGGGCCATTAATGTTGTGGCTTCCTACAAATCGGAGGATATTTTCAGCAATATCAACCCAACCACTATTATAATCTGCTTCCGGAATAATCACCGCTGATTTTCTTCTTCCTTGCCACACTTCTATTCTTATAAATCTGCCATAGATATTGTAATTCTGATAGACTCTGTGAAGATATTGTTGTTGTTTCCTCCCCCATTTTCTGTAAAGATCTCCTCTCTCCCTTGATGCTTGCTTCAAAGCGTCACATACCCATCGTAAATTATTCTCGTCGATGCTAATTCTGCTAGTGAAAAGGACTGCTTCTTTCGATGAGTGCATACCACCTAATCTGAGCATCCCCGATGTTGATGAGTTTAAAATATTTTCCCCCTGAAATGAAAAAAGTTTGTTCCCCTATAGAAAAATCCAATATTGCCTGAAGCAGGCCTTACCAAAAATATTTTCAAAAGGAGAGAAAGAAAGGGCACATTTCCCAAACCAGCTATGATGGGTGGTAAGCAACGTAAAGCTGAGACTTGAATATAGTGCCATTAGAGGTATTCCAAACTAGAAGAGACAAATAGGGTGAAACAAAGGCAAATTAAAAGGCTGTACATTGATACTTATACATTAAGAGGATGAGACAAGGAGAAATAAAGACTTTCTATCATCAGCTCAAAAGGTCAGAAACAAAGAACTTCAAAGAAAACTATGTTTTTGATAATATAGTTTAGTTAATTAATGATGCAAGAATGAATTGAACAATATGGTGATCAACAAAGTTTCTCCTGGTGGAGAGTACATAAAAACATGAACCTAAACAATCCTAATAGAACTTCCTAACTAGTAATGTTACAGAGGAACAATTACAGAAGATATCAGTATACAATTGATTTGATCAGAGAGTAATCAATTTTCTCTAATATGCTATTCTATGCTCTTATATTACCATAAGACCTCACAATTCTAAAAGGGGATAACAACAACAACAATAACAACAACCCAGTATAATCCCACTAGTGAGGACTGAGGAGGTACGCAGACCTTACCCGAACCCTGGGGTAGAGAGGTGATTTCCGATAGACCCTCGGCTCCCTCCCTCCAAGAACTCCCCACCTTGCTCTTGGGGTGACTCGAACTCACAACCTCTTGGTTGGAAGTGGAGGGTGCTCACCAGTAGAGCAACCCACTCTTGTCAAGCATACCATAAACTATGTTTTTGAAACATACTCCAAATGTGAACATTTTTAGACATTGGCCCAACCATGTACTAAGCAGTTCCCACTCATCTTTTGTCCTAAAGGGAGGCAAACCAGAAACATAGATGCTTGTTTCCAAATTTTACCGAAGTAATATGCTTCTTTTTTTACAACTGAAAATAAGAAATATTGGGTCAGTGACACGGTACCTCCATCTTTTGAAGCGATTGTTAGTAATTGCACTTTTAGTTAACTAGTCGCTTGCACTACTATATCTTCCATATGCAAAAAGTTAAAAAAGAGGCTCAAAATATGTCATGGAAAAAGAGTGTTTAGAATGTATATAAAAAGAGAGGCACTGACTTTCTGAAGGTCTCTTTCCTTCCATGGCTTCTTTCTTCTCTTGACAGCTAGAGCAAATGAAAGGACCATCCCATGGCCGCAAATTAAATTTCTTGCTTTCTAGGAACTAGCATGTATTGAAAAGCCTTCTCCGGGTTTATCTCCGCTTCACAGACGACACATGTGATTAACTTAAACATATTACAGATTGGATATTCCGTGTTTAACCTGCGATCATCGGGAAACAGAAGTATCAATCCATAATTGTGCCACCATATTACCTGAAATAGATATACTGCTTGAATCGCGTCACACGTTTTATAATGTGAAGTACCACTTAGCATGACACATGTCTGTCTGAAAATGATGCAGATCCTTCCTCCAATAGTTCTTCCACCATATCTGCTTCACAATAATCTTTCTCGATATTAGAAGATGAATCAAAAGTTTTTTTTGCGAAACATAGACTTAAATTTCCCTGACTTTTTGGGTGGTGGGGGAGGAATTGGTTTTTCTGGGGGCTGTATGTCAATCACAATACAAGTCGTATCATCTCGAATGCCTTTTGGCTGAATGGCTTCCTGCATATTGGAAAGCAAAGGTAAAACTGGATAAGAAGCAATTAAGTTAAGGAAATAACTTCATAACAACCAACTTGGACATCGACTAATGTCATACTTTTAACAATTTTAGAAGCTGCAGTATCAGCAGGCATTCCGCAACAACATTCAACAGCCATTTCTGCAGACAAAGCATCCCAGACACCATCACTTGCTATTACAAGTCCTTCTCCAGCTGATGATAACTATTGGAAAAAAAGTAATATTTGTATACGGTCGAAATAGATTTCGACCTTCGTACGATTGATAGAGTTCGAAACATAATCGATCGAAGCAAGACTTCGAGACGGGTTCTGAAGATGGCACAAACAAGCTTCGAGTCTGAGAGGCCGATCAATGTCGAGCTCGATATCGTTATCGATCCCGAATCCAAATCGAACTATGATGCAAAGTAAAGTTATCGAGCTTGTGATCCAGAAACCGACCAACATTGACCCCAAATCAATTCAAGGGTCCGAGTCAGAATCGAGCTGCCAAGATCGAGAGCTCGAGTCAAGACCAAACACTCGAGTCAATATCGAGCAATCCTACTAGAGGAAAGAATCTTGCCAGGAATTATGGAAAAACTGATTTATCATGGGTCTCCCACTATGTATTTTTAATTATATCTAAAGTAAGATCCCTCTACTATAAAGGGCATGGTTATTATTTCTGTAAGGGAGATTTTTTTGCTTACATTGTTATTCGAGCACCATATTCTCTTATAGTGAAAAGTTGTTCTTCTAAGCTTCTAAAATTGATTCCACTTGTTTAGTCCTAAAATTCATCTTCTTGGAAACCTTATCTATTTTGCATTCTTTGTAATCCCTACTTGATATTTCTATTTATCCTTACGTTTTGTATTAAGTTGCACCACATATCCTTAGAACAACGCATAAATTCAATTCTATCCGTTTTTCAGGTAAACAGTTTGACGTCCACCATGGGGCTAAGGATAAAAATGGTTATTTGATACGAATCTGCAAAAACACACCATTATGTTTTGCGCTTGTTTTCGAAAATATCTTGGATTTCAGATTAGCAACAACTAACTACCAGTCAAACGGCCACACCAATCGATAACGAAACCGGTCTTCAAGATGAGAACAATAACTTGACACCTAGTACCGAAAGACCACTTGTCAATGCCATTGGAGCTCGAATCAGAGCACCGATAGATATCAATTCGCATGTGGCCATTGAGGCGAACCTACATTCTGAACCTGAAAATAGCATTCATGGTGGCACTCGGTCTGCAGCTCGAGATGCCCCTAACGTCGAGGAAAACTGCGTCAGCTAGCGTATGATTTTTGAAATGTTGCAATTTCAACAGGCAGCAATAGCTCAGCTGCAGAGCGAAACCCAGCTACAAAGCAAGCCGGAGCCCAATCCGCATAGAGAAATCACCCACAGAACGGAGCCAGCCATAGTGAAGTCAAATGAGCAAGAATCAGGGACTACTACCAAAATTGCTAAATTGCTCGAGGAACTCACAAAGCGAGTCGAATCCAACGATAAAAAAGTAGAAACATATAACTCCAGGGTCAATCAGATCTCGGGATATCCACCAATGATAAAATGGTTGGATTCAAAACATTCGTGAAAAAACCTTTTCCCTCGAGCACGGCCTCAAAACCAATACCCAAAAAATTCCGTATGCCCGGAATTCCCAAATATAACGGAATGACCGATCCCAACGAGCACGCCACTTCTTACACATGTGCCATAAAGGGCAATGATTTAGAAGACGATGAAATCAAATATTTATTGTTAAAGAAATTCGGAGAGACCCTCTCGAAGGGAGCAATAATTTGGTATTACAACCTACCACCAAATGTTATCGACTCATTCGCCATGTTATCATATTTTTTTTGTGAAAGCACATGTCGGCGCTATAAAAGTCGCAACAAGGAAATCGGACCTCTTCAAGGTAAGACAAAAGGATAGCGAGATGCTGAGGGAGTTCATATCTATTTTCAAATGGAACGAATGGATCTGCCACCAGTCACTGACGATTGAGCTATTCAGGCTTTCACCCAAGGTTTGAACGAATGAAGTTCGACGGCTTCACGGCGGTTAAAGCATAACCTGATCGAATACCCAGTCATCACGTGGGCCGACGTGCACAATCGGTACCAATCAAAAATTAAGGTCGAAGATGATCAATTGGGGCTTAAACCCGATGTTCGAAGTGATATTAATCGAGAACAAGGTCCGATCGGGGCTCGATACCGACCGTACAACAGAAACCACAGAATCAGTGAATCGACACATAACCCCGGGAAAAATAACAAAAGAAGTGATCGAGGTCAAGGGTCCCGGGGGTTGATGAACAGAAGTAGGTTCTATAGGCCTGCCGGATCTAAGGAAGTGCCTCGGTTATCGGAATATAACTTCAGCATTGATGCATCCACCATCGTGTCGGCTATCGGATGCATCAAAGACACTAAATGGCCTCGGCCCATGCAGACCGATCTTGCCCAGAGGAATCCCAATCAAATGTGCGAATATCACGGCTCCCATGGCCACAGAACGGAAGATTGCAAGCAACTAAGAGAGGAAGTAGCCCGGTTATTCAATAAAGGGCACCTTCGAGAATTTTTAAGCGATAGGGTGAAGAACCATTTTAAAAACAGTAATTTCGGCAAGAAAAACGAACAAGAAGAATTGCAGCACGTCATTCACATGATCATCGGCAGCGCCGATACCCCTCAGGGACCAGTGCTTAAATGCACTAAGACATCAATTGTGAGAGAAAAGCGATCTCGGACTCAAGATTACACACCCATAGAAACTTTGTCCTTCAATGATGAAGATGCAGAAGGAGTCATACAACCCCATAACAATGCACTGGTAATATCCGTACTCATGAATAAAACTAAAGTTAAGCGTGTGTTGATTGATCCAAGTAGCTCGACCAACATCATCAGATTGAAGGTCGTAGAACAACTCGGCCTGCAGGACCAGATTGTACTTGAAACCCTGGTTCTAAACGGATTTAATATGGCATGTGAAACCACCAAAGTCAAGATAATTCTACCGATAAACGTGGCCGGGACCATCCAGGAAATAAAGTTCCTCGTGATCGAAGGCGGCATGAGATACAACGCCCTTTTCGGAAGGGCATGGATCCACAACATGAGAGATGTACCTTCGACCCTACACCAGGTACTTAAATTCCCAACATCGAGAGGATTCAAAACAGTGTACAGGGAACAACCAGCTGCAAGAGAAATGTTCACCGTCAAGGAAGCGAAACCAATATCCTCGCCTTCGCCAGTAAAGGGGTCGGGCTCAGAAGGGGAACGAGATACCAACTAGCAATCACAAACATCGTCTTTGACCCAACCAGATAACCGGAAGATCGAAGAAGATGATGATCAGAGGATCCCCCGATCCTTCGTGGTTCCCGATGATTCCGATGCTACCAAATCAACGATTGAGGAATTGAAGCAAGTCACATTAATCGAGCATTGGCCCGAACGGAAGGTATACCTGCGTTTATCCGTCTGGAGCATTGGACTGTACGGCCATCAAGTCTCAAATTGTAGCAGACTTTGTGGCCGATTTCACGCCAACCCTCGTACCCGAAGTCGAAAAAGAACTCTTATTGAAATCGGGTACGTCATCGGGGGTATGGACCCTTTTTATGGACGAGGCTTCGAACGTGAAGAGGTCCGAGCTAGACATAGTTTTAAAGCCACCCACATGTAACATTATTAGGCAATCTATCAAAACTACTAGGTTGACTAACAACAAGGCCGAGTATGAGGCCATGATTGTAGGTCTCTAGCTAGCTGAAAGCCTGGGAGCAGAAGTCATTGAAGCCAAGTGTGACTCTTTGTTGGTAGTAAATCAAGTAAACAAAACCTTCGAAGTTCGAGAAGATAGAATGCAAAGGTATTTGGACAAACTAGATGTCACTTTACACCATTTTAAATAATGGACTTTACAGCATATTCCACGAGAGCAAAACAGTGAGGCTGATGCACTTGTGAATTTGGGATCATCGATCGAGGAAGGTGAGTTGAGCTCGGGGACTGTCGTTCAAATCTCGAGATCTGTGATCGAAGATGGTCATGCCGAGATAAATTCTACGAGCTTAACCTGGGATTGGAGAAATAAGTATATTGAATACTTAAAGAATGGAAAGCTCCCATCGGACCCTAT
This sequence comes from Nicotiana otophora, assembly GCA_000715115.1. Taxonomy (NCBI): domain Eukaryota; kingdom Viridiplantae; phylum Streptophyta; class Magnoliopsida; order Solanales; family Solanaceae; genus Nicotiana; species Nicotiana otophora. Next base: position 9,653 of record AWOL01S0017085.1, read on the forward strand.
AGATTCAAGGGCCCTACGAACCAAGGCTGCTCAATTCACTTTAGCTTCAGATGGAACGCTATATCAAAGGACATTCGATAGACCATTGGCAGTATGCTTAGGTCCAGGAGATACCGATTATATCCTACGTGAGGTGCACTAGGGCACTTGTGGGAATCACTCCGGTGCTAATTCATTAGTCCGAAAAATAATCAAAGCAGGGTATTATTGGATCGATATGGGCAAAGATGCAAAAGAGTTGTTCAAAAATGTGACAAATATCAAAGGTTTGCACCAATGATCCGTCAACCCGGAGAGCAACTTCACTCAGTCCTATCCCCATGGCCATTTATGAAATGGGGAATGGATATCGTCGACCCTCTACCATCGACACCGGGTAAAGCTAAATTTATTTTATTTATGACTGACTATTTATCTAAATTGGTTGAAGCACAGGCGTTCGAGAAAGTAAGAGAGAAATAGGTCATAGACTTTATCTGGGATCATATCGTATGTCGATTCGGGATACCCGCCGAAATAGTGTGTGACAATGGAAAACAATTTGTCGGCAGCAAAGTGACGAAATTCTTCGAAGACCACAAAATAATAAGGATATTATCAACATTGTATCACCCCAGTGGGAACGGATTGACTGAATCAATGAACAAAACTATCATTCAAAACCTAAAGAAGAGGCTGAACTACACTAAAGGAAAATAGAGAGAAATCCTACCCGAAGTCCTTTGGGCATATCGAACAACATCAAAATCTAATACGGGGGCAACCCCGTTCTCATTAGTATTTGGATCCGAAGCCTTGATACCAGTCGAAGTCGGCGAACCCAGTGCCAGATTTTGGTATTCGACAGAAGAATCAAATAACAAGGCTATGAACACTAGCCTCGAATTATCAGACGAAAAACGAGAAGCTGCTATCGTCCAATTGGCCGCCCAAAAGAAACGAATAGAAAGATACTATAATCGAAGAACCAAGCTTTGACATTTTAAACTCAGGGACTTAATGCTAAGGAAAGTCACCCTCAATACCTAAAATCCAAACAAAGAAAAACTAGGACCGAACTGGGAAGGACCATATGTGGTTCTCGAAAATGTCGGAAAGGGATCATACAAGTTAGACATTATAAACGGCAAACAATTATCAAGCAATTGGAATGTGTCACATCTAAAACGATACTGCTAACAAGGTACGACCCTCCCATATTCGTTTACATTTCAAAACTAACCCCTACAGAAGTCCGATCAAGAGCTAAGATGGATCCTTCAATGCGAAGCCATAGGTCTGAAAGCACGCGTTACACTCTTTTTCCCTTAGACCGATTTTATCCCAAATAGGTTTTTCGGAAAGGGTTTTAATGAGGCAACCAATGATCGTGCTATACTTGGAAATAATTCGACAGTATCTGAGGCCTCTTTACAATCGACCTCGAATACTGGGGGGGCATTAACCATCAAATATATCAAGTTCTGATGCAAGAAGGTTATTTCGCAACAATAGGGTTCTAATAGGAAAAGTTATAAGAGCCAAATGGTCAAAACGAACCATGCTCATGTAGTTGTCCCGAGCCCTGACACAAAACACGAACGCATGTATAATGACTTGCAAATAAAGTTCTCCTCTTTACCGATATCTTATATCCAAGAAAAATTCCTCTGTTGTGAGATTTATTATGCAAACAGAATTACGATAAATCTCCGAGTCCGAGTAAGCACTCACTTGACTCTTATGCCTACGTGCTAGATTATTTCGAGTTCGAATCATTCACTCGACTACTAAGCCTACGAGCTACTTTTATTTCGAGTCCGAGCAAGTACTCACTCGACTCTTACGCCAACGGGCTATATTATTTCGAGTTCGAATCATTCACTCGACTACTAATCCTATGACCTACTTTTATTTCTAGTCCGAGCAAGCACTCACTCAACCATTACGCCTATGGGCTACATTATTTCGAGTTCGAATCATTCACTCGACTACTAAGCCTACGTGCTACTTTTATTTCGAGTCTGAGCAAGCACTCACTCGACCATTATGCCTATGTGCTACATTATTTCGAGTTCGAATCATTCACTCGACTACTAAGCCTACGTGCTACTTTTATTTCGAGTCTGAGCAAGCACTCACTCGACCATTATGCCTATGTGCTACATTATTTCGAGTTCGAATCATTCACTCGACTACTAAGCCTACGTGTTCCTTTTATTTCAAGTCCGAGTAAGCACTCACTCGACCATTACGCCTACGAGCTACATTATTTCGAGTTCGAATCAGTCACTCGACTACTAAGCCTACGGGCTACTTTTATTTTGAGTCTGAGCAAGCACTCACTCGACCATTATGCCTACGGGCTACATTAGTTCGAGTTCGAATCATTCACTCGACTACTAAGCCTACGGGCTACTTTTATTTCGAGTCCGAGCAAGCACTTACTCGACCATTGCGCCTACGGGCTACATTATTTTCGAGTTCGAATTATTTACTCGACTACTAAGCCTACGGGCTACTTTTATTTCGAGTCCGAGAAGGCACTCACTCGACCATTACGCTTATGGGCTACATTATTTCGAGTTTGAATCATTCACTCGACTACTAAGCCTACGAGCTACTTGTATTTCATGTCCGAGCAAGAACTCACTCGACCATTGCGCCTACGGGCTACATTATTTTGAGTTCGAATCATTCACTCGACTACTAAGCCTACGAGATACTTTTATTTCGAGTTCGAGCAAGCACTTACTCGACCATTAGGCCTATGGGTTGCATTATTTCGAGTTCGAATCATTCACTCGACTACTAAGCCTACGAGATACTTTTATTTCGAGTTCGAGCAAGCACTTACTCGACCATTAGGCCTATGGGTTGCATTATTTCGAGTTCGAATCATTCACTCGACTACTAAGCCTACGAGATACTTTTATTTCGAGTTCGAGCAAGCACTTACTCGACCATTAGGCCTATGGGTTGCATTATTTCGAGTTCGAATCATTCACTCGACTACTAAGCCTACGAGATACTTTTATTTCGAGTTCGAGCAAGCACTTACTCGACCATTAGGCCTATGGGTTGCATTATTTCGAGTTCGAATCATTCACTAGACTGCTAAGCCTACGTGCCACTCTTAGTTCGAGTTCGAGTAAGCACTCACTCGACCATTATGCCTATGGGCCGCATTACTTCGAGTTCGAAACATTCACTCGAATACTAAGCCTATGTGCCACTTTTATTTCGAATTCGAGCAAGTACTCACTCGACCATTACGCCTACGGGCTATATTTCCTCGAGCTCGAATCACTAACTCAACTAATAAGACTAAGGGCTACATCACTTCAAGTTTGAGTAAGCCTATGTTCGTACAATCACTCAACTCGACCACTAAGTATATGAGCTACCTTATTCCAAAGTTTGAGGAAGCACTCGCTCGGTATAGAGGCTAAGAAATCCAAATTTGATTAAATTTCTTAAGTCCTTGTGAAAATATTCATAAGGCGTGAATAAAATCTTCACAAGACAGGAAACAAAACTGAAGCTAGTTGGCAAAAAAAGGGATATTTTTATATAAAATTATTTACATGATTGATTACAACGTAAATATTAAGGACTAATCTTCCTGGTTATCCCCAGGAGCGGTCTCTTCTCTATCGGGCTCCCCAAGTTCTCGGATCCACTCTTACTCCCATCGTCATCATCATTGTCATCATCATCGTCATCGAAAACCAAGGCTTCAGCATTGGCTTCGAGTTCTTTGGCCCTTTTTATCTCTTCAGCGAGGTCGAAACCTCGAGCATGGATCTCCTCGAGGGTATCCCTCCGAGATCGGAACTTAGCAAGTTCAGCGGCCCAATGTGCTCGAGTATCGGCGGTCTCAGATGCCTCTCTTGGTTGGACCTGGACAGCTTCAGCATCGGCCCGATAGACGGCCATGAGTGCATCCGCATCGACCTTTGCCTTTTTGGCGTTAGAATCGGCCCTGGCAAGTACAGAGGCCAACCGAGCCTTGAGCTCCTCTATTCTTCTTGCTTGAACCGAGCTTTTCTCCTTTATTTTTTGAAGTTGGTTTTCGGCCGATGATAATTGGGCTCGAGCAATTTCTTTCTCTGCAGCGAAGCGGTCCATTCCTTCTTTCCACTTCAAAGACTCTGCTATTATCACATAGACTTCTTCACGGAGTTTTCCGATCATCTCAATTTTCTACTGCAGCAGTGAGATCGAAAAATTAACCATTGTTCCGGTATCAAGCCCATAGGCTTTTAAAAGCATTATTACCTGCTCGGATAGATCAATCTGATCTTGGTGAGCCCTGGCCAAATCAGCTTGGTGGTCTTTTATTTCCTCTCCCCTTTGGCCCAAAAGGACTTTTTTAAGGAGTTCCTCTTTTCCGTAACCCGTTGAAGCTCGGCCACGTATCGACGCAACTCAGTTCGGGATCGAGAACACGATTCTTGATGAACTGCCACGGCCTACAAAGAAAGAAGAAACGAAGTCAGAAAAAGAAAACTCAAAGGTAATGCCATATGATTTAAGGCCTACCTGATTCAAAGCTTGCCGCACACCGTGAAAAATATCTGATGCATCACTTGTACCGGCAGTGTCTTTGACGCCGATAAACAGGTCACGAAAAGGATCCTCTCCATCATGAGGCCTATCTAATTCGAGGGCTCCCAAAGCTTGGGCTTCCTTAATTGCACCTGCGGAAAAAGCAGGGAAGGTGGGAGAGCCTTCGATTGCTACTGCCCCAAATGAGTCATATGGGGCATTCTCTTCGGTTCGAAAAGATTCGGGAAGAGTCCCTTCAGACATATCCCCCACCCGTCGGATTCGATGAGAAATATCTTCGATCTCCAGCAGCTCGGGTACTCTGCCCGATTCTCTCTCCGATATATCCTCAGTTCGAGGCAGAGCCTTGTGAACCACCATCGATATAGCTGCCTGTGGAACGTCGATGGTCTTCTTTGTTCGGGCTGCCAGTGCAGACCCATCGTTCTCTTCTTCTTCTTCTTCTTCTTCTTCCCTCAAACATAGAATTGATTCTACGGTTAAAGGAATGACATTCTTGTTCAGCTTACGAGTTGTCCTCTTCTTCGATTTTTGATCTTCAAGGACGAGGGCTTTTTTCCTCTTATTAACTTTCACCGGCTTTGGGACAGAGGCCGAAGCCTCTTCCTCGACAGATGAGGGCCTCAAAACCGCATCTTTGCCCACACCTGTATACAAATTTTTTTATTGAAGTATGTGAAAAGCATCTTATTCAAATTACCAAAAGATACGAGAGAGGTGCTCACCGTGAGTTTTGGCCTCACATCTGCCCTTTGACAAGTCACGCCATGAGCGCTAGGCATATAAGGAGGTCGAAACCAGATCACGTACCTAGCTCTTAAGATCGGGCACTGCGTCGGACATCCAGGGAACCACTGCATCACAAAAGGGGAATATTGGTGAGAAAAGAAATGAAGGAACAAAATAATAAGAGATAACAATAGAATTACACTCACGCTTCAAGTTCCATTCCTCGAGAAAAGGCATCTTTTCGGTGGGGATCAGGTCCGAAGTCCTCACTCGAACGAATCGGCCCATCGAGTCTCGATCCTTATCTTCGTCTATACTCGAGAACAGAGCCTTGGTAGCTCGACGTTGGAGTTTTATTAACCCTCCTCAAAAAAGGCGAGGACGGTATAATCGAACAAGATGATCGAGGGTGAAAGGTATCCCCTTGATTTTACTCACAAAATATCGGATCAAAATAACGATCTGCCAAAAGGAAGGATGTATTTGGCGTAGGGTTATTAGGTATTTACGACAAAAATCTATGATAACAGGGTGGAGTGGACCTAACATGAAAGGGTAAGTATACACGCTTAAAAACCCTTTCACATGAGTAGTAATATCCTCTTCGGAAGACGGCACTACCACCTCTTTGTTCTCCCAGTTACAATTATGTTTTATCCGCTCGATGTGCTCCCGAGTTATCGAACAAATATATCTCGATACGCGCTCACATCAGCCAGGAACCGACGAACCATTATCGAGTTTGAAATCAGAGGTAAGAACATACACCGCCGGAACACACTCCTCAGGACGAGGATCCACCGGTGTTTTATCGGTGGCGGATTGGGAAGAAAAAGATTTTTCTTTTGGGGGGACGGTTTTGGATGTCTTCACCATTTTGGATTTAAAGAAGGTGAGGAAGATTTGGTAATTTGGAAGAAAAATTTTACAAAGAGAAATCACTAATTTGTGAATAAACTCAGAGAATACGAAAAAGAAATTGGAAAATTTGGAAGACTGAAGATGTAAAAGTGATAAATGATAAAATGAAAGGTTAGTTATAGGTTTATACAATGGCGGTTCAGTATCAGCGGTGGCCGACCACCGTCTGACATGCATTAAATACCTTGAAAGACTAAATCGACGGAACAGCTATCACGTGCGTCATAGTCGAGCCCGATGTAAACGTCAGCTTATAATCCGATCGAGCCGTTGAAAAATCATATCGTTTCTCACCACATTCTTCCTAAGAAACGAGGGAACTATCTGTATACGATCGAATTAGATTTCGGCCTTCGTACAATTGATCGAGTTCGAAACATAGTCGATCGAAGCGAGACTTCGAGACGGGTTCCGAAGATGGCACAAACAAGCTTTGAGTCCGAGGGGCCGATCAATGTCGAGCTCGATATCGTTTTCGAGCCCGAATCCAAATCGAACTATGATACAAAGTAAAGTTATCGAGCTTGTGATCTAGAGACCGACCAACATTGACCCTGAATTAATTCAAGGGTCTGAGTCAGAATCGAGCTCAAATCAAGATCGAGAGCTCAAGTCAAGACCGAAAACTCGAGTCAATATCGAGCTCATAGACAAGACCGTTGCAATCCCACTAAAGGAAAGAATCTTGGCATGAATTGTGAAAAAGGTGATTTATCATGGGTCTCCCACTATGTATTTTTAATTATATCTAAAGTAAGATCCCTCTACTATAAAGGACATGGTTATCATTTCTACAAGGGAGAGTTTTTTGCTTACATTGTAATTCGAGCATCATATTCTCCTATAGTGAAAAGTTGTTCTTCCAAGCTTCTAAAGTTGATTCCACTTGTTTAGTCCTAAAATTTATCTTCTTAATAACCTTATCTATTTTGCATTCTTTGTAATCCCTACTTGATATTTCTATTTATGCTTACTTTTTGTATTAAGTTGCACCACGTATCCTTAGAACTACGTACAAATTCATCTTTATCCGTTTTTCGGGTAAACAATATTAAAAGAAAACTTGTGTTGCGTCGAAACATTGAAAAATTCAGAGCCATTTAGAGGCTTTCATTCAAAGAAAAGAATTTCTTCACAATATTAGGAGATTTCAGAGGCTCTGGGAAGCCAGTAAGTCATTCTTTTAATTAAATATGTTTACAAATATTACCTAAAATTTTACTTGGTTGGTATTCAGCAATCATTAGATGAACAATTCCAGCTCCCTCTTCTCTCACTGTGAGCAATTGAAAATGAAAAGCATGACTAGACTATCACTCTAATGAAAAGCATGATATGACTAGACCCATGTGTCATATTTTTTTTTTATCCTAAAAAAAAAATGTTATACTTTCTTATTTAGAAGTAATTTAACTTTAAACTTTTCCTTTTATCTTTAATGACATGATTTATAGCCATACAAATTTCTATGGATTGTTTTATACCACAAACATTAAAAGTCTTTTTTTCTTTTTAAACTCCACTGTCACATAAATTGGGGCGGATGGATGGAATATAACTTCAATACAGAGGTTCAAAAAGATTTAGGGATAAATTGGATTTAGGAACTAGTATCCTTCCTAGCAACATCTGCACCTGTCATGACTAGATGGAATGCCTTTATTATTATTGCATTTCGTCCAATAGGAATTAAAAGCTAAGGATTGCCAAAATCACTAAGTCAAGGAAAAGAGTAGAGGAATCATGACAAGACTCCACCTCAACATGAAAGCAGAATCAACAATGAGCCACAAGATTTCTAACTTTCACTTGATTTAGAGTAAAAGTTCAAGCTTAAAATTGTACTTTCATCTTCTAAAGTTTGATGTGCCATAACTATAAAATAGCGGGTGAGAAGTGGAACCTCCCTAACTGAATGCCTGAAGTTCCCAAGCTGCATATCTATTGTTGCAGATACACAAAACATATGAACATAGGTGGTGGAATCACCAACCGATGCAACTGTTACAACCCATCCTTCAATTATGACAAATGTGACTGTTGTCCCAGAAGTTTGTGCTGCAAGATTAACACAAATATATGTAAGAATATTACAGTATGCTAGACAAGATTCCACTACCTATGAAACATGAAGATTGTACCAATAAAAGTGCGACTAAATGAAAGAAAGAAGTGTCATAAGCTATCAAACAGCTGAATGAAGGCGTATATACATTATCGAGGAAATTTTGTTAGGACTTTTGACGGCATACTAATATTAGCTTCCTTTGATGGGACAATGTTCCATGTTAACAAAGTTCAAGCAATTTTGCAACAGAACAAGGACATCAAAATTGCTATTGCACTCTGGATAGTGCAGTTATTGACCCATTTTTCTACATTTCCAATTGCCATATCATGTTTGAAGATAAGAACATAGAAACATAGAAACTACAAATACCTTTTTCTTGAAAATCTTTATCTGTTTGGACAAATCCTGCAACCAAAGCCCTGGGCAATGCTGCAACCCATTCATCTCTGTTAAGCTCTGGGGGAATAACACTCAAGACATTCTGCAAGAGATTCTCTTTAGCATATATAACGGCAGCTGTCCCATTGGGCCCATCAAATAACTGCAAAAGATGTGAAAACACCACTTACATCAGCAATTACATAAGCAAGAAAAAGGGTAAGTGGGAATATGGATTCAACAGTTTGTCATGAAAGTAATTTCCAGGTTAAACATACAAAGTTTTCTGAAGAGTTGGTCAAATAAAAATTGTTTCTCTAATACTCACAAAAGTGTTCCTCAAATGATTTAACCAAACGCAAATGATGTCTTCTTATCTCCTCTCATCGCATAAAGAATACAAGCAAAAAGGTTGTTACACTGACATCAACAGCCAAAGAAGTCACTCTATCCTTGCCGATAATCCAAAAATAAAAATAAAATACACAGAAACAACAGAAAAAAGAGAAAAAGGACTTCTCCCTCTTGAGGTGACTAGTTGACTCTAGCTTATCCATCAAAGAAGAGAAAGTAAAAGAAAATTAAAGGGAAAATACATTAGATGCACCAATTACTTGTCCGGAAAAATAAATTTCCACTTAACCTTTATGTACCTTCCTATCCTTGTCCAAAGTGAATTTAATAGCACCCTAAAAATATATCACCAAGCTTGTAGAGGGTTGTGTTCTACACGCTTCGCCACGTGTCAATTTATAATTTTTTTAGTTTTTCAATTATTTTTCACTTTCTAATTCTTTTTTAATCCCATCCCACGTGTTTCTGTCTTTTTTGAATATATGGTGGTCTCTGGCGGAGCTATCACCATTTTCGTCTCCAAACCCAACTTAAAGACTATTTTACCACTTAAAGACCACCAAACCCAACTTAAAAAAATTCAATAACATAATAGATTTCAATTATCTTAACATTTTCTTCTTGCAGAAGCTTTATGAGCAATTAAGATAAATAATTTCCGTCATGATCCTTCAAGCTCCATTGTGTAAATGAAAGAATTAGTTATACCGGAATCACAAATACCCAAATGAAGGGCCCGAATTAGAAGTAGTTTAATGAGCAACGACGACCTATATCAGTTCAACTGAGGATATAAGCTAGCTAGGATAGAGAGAAAGGGCATAACATAATTCAGGTAAATTTCTCTTTCTTCCTTCTCGATTCATCTGAACCTCGTGTTCCCTTCTCTCTTCTTCTTCTAAATTCTGATCCAACCCTCTCTTTTCTGCAGGTTTCCAGTCCCATGGAAAGTTACTAGTTTCTATTTCCTTTTTAGTAGAATTAGTTTGTAATTCAATTGTTAATTTTCCATTTATATAAACAGAAAATTGTCCCAAAATAATTGTTCTTCAATTAGTTTATTAAAATTCTCAACTCGATAATCAGAACTTGAAAATTGGTATAAGATCCTCGATTCTGCGACCACAATATTGAGCAATGGCAGAGGGTACTAGATTGAAACTTATGGATGACAGGCTAGCTAAGCACGATGAAATATTGGAGGGCTTAACTAATGGACAACAAGCACTGGGTGAAACTCAACTGGGTATTCAAGGAACACTGGAGCTGATACTCGAACGACTGGATAACATGGAGAGAAGGCCTGATCGAGGACAGGAGGCAGGTCGAGGTGATGAGATCTTACCCATGCTAGAAACGAGAAAAATCAGACCACAAGGAGCTAATGTTCCTGCTCCTAAATGGAAACTTCCCAATTTCGAAAGTTAGGATACAAATATATGGATTAGAAAATATGAAGGGTATTTTAATTTGTATAGAGTACCTGATAATTAAAAGGTGGAAGGAGCTGCACTTTATTTGAATGGTGATGCTGAGATTTGTATAACCCGTTAGTATTGAGTAAATGAGTAGTTACTTGGGCCAAATATAAACATGAAATATAAAATAGATTTGGGGATGTAGACATGGATGATGTAGTGGAGGAATTTAACAAGCTCTCACAACTGGGAAGTGTGGATGAGTTTTTGAGTAGGTTCGAAGATTTGAAAGCTCAAATGATAATGAGAAATCCTAATCTAAATGAAGACCACTTCCTATCGAGTTTTGTTGGTGCTCTCAAGGAGGAAATTAGATTCTCTGTTAAACTGTTTAAGCCATGAACTCTTAGCTTTGCTATTCAACAAGCAAGGATGCAAGAGAAAGCCATTGAGGCAGCCCAGAAGAAGCAGAAACAGTTGTACACGAGCAGTGCAATTTCTGGCAGTTTAGGAGTAACTAGAAATGCAGCAGCAACCAGTTTCAAGCCAACTACCTTTAAACTCAATCCTGAAGTGTATGAATATAGGAAGAATAATCACTTATGCTCCAAATATGGTGAAAAATATGGCCTTGAGCATGAATGCAAAACCAAGCAACTCTAGTGCATAATAGGTGAAAGTGAATCAACATCCTTAGAGTTAACATCTGAACATGAGTTTATTGAAGGTGATATCGAGGCTGATCTTCTATACATCAATGCCACATAAGGGAGGGGGTGATTTATGTGGTGTCTAATTTTTGCGCGTACTGACTACAGAAGGACCTGGTTCTTCTAAGTATTCCTTAACCTACTATTGCTAAAATAGTAAATGCGGAAAGTAAAGAATACAAGTATTTTTACGTGAAAAAAACCCTGCTCAAAAGGTGAAAAAACCACGACCTACTACTCAGTAGGATTTTTCCCCAACACTTCACTAAATCAATGAGCCAAAACAGCATTTACAAAACTTTTTGTAAACCTAAGGATTAACTTTAATCTCGTTGTGGCAACCAGCCTCTAAATGTTGCGACAACTTCAAGTTAACTTTAACCTGAATACTCAGAGTACCTATTACAATTGCCTCTAGATAAAGCTGAAAGGTACGAATTGACAACCACCTACTACAATTGAACTAGAATAAAAGACAGCCACTTGGAACTGGTTCTTCTATCTGGTTCATGTAGCTTCAGGTTCGCACACTTGAATTACAAGAATTGTTTGTAAAATGCCTTGCTATTTTGTCTCAACTCATGTTTAACTTCTGCTTTTGTGCGTAACCGTAGAATGAGAACATCTTGCAATATATAGAGTTAGTAGAATGGGAAATAACTAGAGCTCTAATGCTACTCTTCCTTGGTGGAAGAGTTCTAGTTATCCTCAACTTCTAACTCCTCCCTTATCTTGGATAGTGTTCTCTTTGAGTAAGGAGTCCTTCTCCTTATCAATTATGCAACCGTTTTGATCAGGAGATATCAGATATAACAAGTTAAGCTTATCTCCTTCACGTGCATTCCTCATGCTCAAATCTGCTCGTGTCTGTGTACACAGGAGATGGACATGGTTCATGCCTGAGCTTCCTTTGTCAATCTTCAAAACAAAACTTCACTTGGGCCAACAAATTCTCCCTTTTTGATGATGATAAACTCTGTGCTTTTCATAAGCTTAGGCCCTATTTTGACTCAGCTCAACATCAACACAATGTTAGAATATTTTACCTTTTTATCACTTATCATCAAGGACCAGGTTCATTAGGTTATAAACATCACTTTTCAAAGTATAAGCACAACCTTTTTCCCCCTTTGGCATCATCGAAAAGTTGCATAAATATGAAAAATAACCATATTTTTAAAAATTACTCATGGCCACTGGGGCTACTTCAAATGGAATCATGGATTAATCATCATATATCAATCTAAGGATATTAGCTATCTAAGAAATAGAAACAAACATTTAGAGAAAAAGACAATGAATTTAAGTGATTGATAATATCCTACCACAAAACATAAGAAGAAATAAAAATATTTGATAATGAGCAAAAGAAGCAAAAAATCCCAAACTGGGTGACTGGTTGATCTACACTAGGCTAGGAGGCTTAAGGCTAGGAAGGACCAGGTTCTTGGTTTTTGGCTTGGAGTAGTTGCAGCATATCCTGAAGAATGACATCATTCTTCTCCTTTTCCTTTGCCAGCTCAGTTCTGAGAGCATCTCTCTCAGTATCCACTTCTGCCAACCTCTTCTTCAGCCTATTAATCTCAGCATCCTTAGCCCCACTTTCTTGCACCAAGGCTCGCACTTTGTATTCACTGGTACCTTTTTGGATAAACCAGGTTCTTTAGGAGTGGTTTGGACTTCATAGTCACAAGCAGTCAGAGTATTTGCCCCAAAATGATCCTTGTTTGTACCAACCTCTCATTTCCTGATGGGTAACTTTAAGTGCATAAGTACAGCCGTGAAAAGTATACCATATGGTATGTCATGAGTCTTGGTACCATTTAGAACCCTGTGAAGAAGCTAGATTATAAACCTAGGCCAGTTGATTTGCCTCCCACTATCCAAACATTCCAAAAGGACCAGGTCCATGAATGTGGCAATGTGCCTCCTTTCCTGCGTAGGCAACACATATTTGTTTACAAATTCGAACAACACTTTGTGGGGTGGCTTCATCTCACTTTTGTAAATAATATTGGGCTCAAGTTCCTTTTCGTTGTCACCAAATTTCCTAGTAATGGCAAGGGCAGTAGGGAGATTCTCTAGACTTGGTCTATCTCATCAATTTCAGCAGCCTCAACAGGCTCACTCACCTTCTTCTTTCCCTTAGCAACAACTTTTCTTTTACTTTCTTCTAAGACTTTCTCCAGTTCACCCTCACTTAGCTTCTTCTAACTTATTGTGGCTCTTCCTCTTGTGGGAGGAATTTTAACATGGATAGAAGAGGCAATCTTCCTTTTCATCTTTGCCCTAGCAGTGCCAGGGGTGTTAACTCCTAAACTTCTTTTCTTCTTTGGATTGTAACTTGCAGTCATTCTTTTTAGTAGGTCTGCGAGAGTTTCCTGTTCAGATAGAACAGGTTCATCTACATTTTTCCCAAGTTGAACCAGCCCCTCAGTAGCTTCTCCAGACCTACTTCCCCCAGTTTTTCTCACACCCTCCTCTATTGTAGCACATTCCTCACCCCAAATAACCATTGCACCTGATTCTTTAGTTAGACTAATAGGAATGGGTGAAGAACCAACCACTCATTTTCCCTTTCCCCTCACAGTACTCGGAGCACCCTCACTCTCTTTTTCTTTTCTTTTTTCATTTTTACTACCAACCCTTCCAGACTCAGTAGTTTCAATACCTACCATGGATCCTACCAGCACAAACATATTCTCCAGATTGTTAGCAACCTCAGAAATAGTTTCAGGAGTAACTTTAGGGCCAGATGATACCTGTTCAGTCTAAGAAGAAACCATTTATTCCCCCTCAGTAGAAGATTTAAATGAGTCTTCATATTTTTGAGGTTCCTGGACCTGGCTATCCTTCAATTGCTTATCTAATTTCTTAGATAATGCGCTCCCAGCCACAGTCTTGCGAGCAAGCATCTTAGTTCTTCCTTTCTTAGACATAGGTGTGGTTGAATGTGTGATAGATGGCATGGGTGTGATTTCCTTGGGTGGGGATGAAGACTTTTCAGAAGGGTTTGTCATTTTTGAGTTTGGTAGCTTTAAAAAACGAGTTTGTGTGATAGTAGAAGAGGGGAGAAGTTTGAGAGAATTTGGACGACTTGAAAGTTTAGAAGTGGAGAAACAAATTACTCCTAATCAGTATAAAGTGGAGGAGTTCACTTGACTAACAGTAGCTTTTGCATAAGTCTAATCAAACTGCAAGTCAGTTTGAAAAGACGTTCAAGACTATCCCTAGAATCAAGGCACTTAATGCGGTTAGGACTCCTCTTGAACGGAACTGGTTCTTTTTTAACGGATAAGTCCAAAAAGGATTTTGGATTAAATGGGACTCTTCTTTCAATCATGATTCAAATATAGTTATTTCAAATTATGTTGAGTGTAGAATACATACCAAGTAATCTTGATGAACCGGGTTCTTCACTGAGAAATCTCTTGTGTAAGTCTAAATTTTTCAAGAAAATAGAGATAATATCATTAGAGATTAATGAGTCATTTTAGCACATGTCACAAGAGTATACTATTGAAAGTATGAGACTGAGCAAAATCTAATCTAACTATATACAAAAGTTACAGATTTTCTAACCAAATTGTTTTTCCATCAAATTCTTTCTTCGTTTTTTTTTCAATTGTGAAATTTTGACCTGGTCTTTATAGGTGATTTTAATCATCCCTAATTCTAACCTGTTCCTTTCAAAGTGATCTCTACTTAGAGATTTTATAAAGATGTCAGTTATTTTCTTGTTAGTAGCACAAAATTTCACAGTGATCAAACCCTTTTCATAGTTGTCCCTCAAAAAGTGATGCCTAATATCTATGTGCTTAGTTCTCTTGTGATGAATCGAGTTCTGGGTCATACTAATTGCATTAGTGTTATCACAAAATATGGGGATACAACCAACATAAATTTCAAATTCCATTAATTGTTGTTTGATCCATAACAATTGAGCACAACATGAAGCAGCAGCAACATACTCAGCTTCAGTAGTAGATAAGGCCACAAAAGTTTTCTTTTTGGTGGCCCAAGACATAAGACATGAGCCAAGAAAGTGTGCCATACCTTAGGTGCTCTTTCTATCCACAAGAAAAGCTACATAATCAGCATCAGCATATCCCACTAGATTGAAATTACTACCTTTTGGATACCATAGACACAGGTCAGTGGTGCCTTTTAGGTATCTCAAAATCTTCTAAACAACAGTCAAATGAGACTCCTTTGGATTCGCTTGAAATCTTGTACAAAGGCCTACACTAAAAATAATGTCAGGTCTGCTAGCAGTGAGATACAACAATGAGCCAATCATTCCCCTATACAACTTCTGATCAACAGATGAACCAGGTTCATCTATATCCAACTTTGTAGTTGTTGCAATAAGAGTGTCAATTTCTTTGGAATCTTCCATTCTAAACCTTTTAAGCAACTCTTTACATACTTCTGCTAATGGATCATAGTTCCATTTGAATTTTATTTAATTTGTAAGCCTAAAAAGAAATCTAGCTCACCCATCATGCTCATTTCAAATTCACTCCCCATTAGTTTAGCAAATTCTTTACTTAACTTATTAGTAGTTGCTCCAAAGATTATATCATCAACATATATCTAAACTACCAAGAGATCTTTACCTTTTTCTTTCAAGAACAAAGTATTGTCAATTTTACCTCTCTTATAGTCATGCTCAAGTAAACATTTTGATAGTATTTCATACCATGCTCTTGGAGCATGCTTGAGCCCATATAGTGCCTTGTCATGCTTGTACACATGATCAGGACATTCCTTGATTTCAAAGCTCGAAGGTTGCTTGACAAACACTTCTTCTTTTAGATAGCCATTGAGGAAGGCACTATTGATATCCATATGGTGAAGAGTGAATTCCATGTAAGCAGCAAAAGCTATGAGAAGTCTTATTGCTTCCAACCTTGCAATTGGAGCAAAGGTTTCATCATAGTCTATGCCCCCTCTTGGCTATATCCTTGAACCATCAATCTTGCCTTGTTCCTTGTAATTGTTTTATCTTCATCGAGTTTATTTTTGAAGACCCATTTTGTGCCAATTACTGATCTGTCCTTGGGTCTTGGTACCAGATGCCAAACTTGACTCCTTTCAAATTTGTTGAGTCCATCTTGCATTGCATTTACCCAGTCTGCATCCTGCAAAGCCTCAACAACATTTTTAGGTTTAATAAGAGATAAGAAAGTATCAAAAATACAAATATTCTTTAATGAAGATCTGATTTTGATTCCAGAGGATGGATCAGTAATTATGTTCTCAATGGGATGAGAACTCTGATACTTGTAAGATTTCACAACCAGCTGGTTTCCCCTTGATGTTCCTTCAATGTTTTGTTGCTGAGGAACAAGTTCATGGACAGGTTCCCTTGAGGTTTGAGTATCATTTCCTCTTTGTTCTATTCCCTCTGTCATGTTGCCCTGGGTGGAAGGATTTGTTCCTTCCTCTAGTGCAGCTTTAGTCTGGGCTACGATTTCATTTGAGTTTCTTACCAACATAATTGCTTCATCATCATGTTCCTGTCTCTCAGAAAGAATGTTAATTTCATCAAAAACCACATGAATTCTTTCTTCTACACACATAGTTCTTTTGTTATAGACCTCATAAGCTTTACTATGTGAAGAATATCCCAAGAATACTCCCTCATCACTTCTGGGATCAAACTTACCTAGGGAGTCTTTACCATTATTGTGCACAAAGCACTTGCATCCAAATGCCCTATGATAGGATATGTTTGGTTTTTTTCCTTTTAAGTAACTCATAGGGAGTCTTCTCTACAAGAGGTCTAGTCATGCACCTATTTATGATATAGCATGCAGTGTTTACAGCTTTTACCCAGAAGCTGTGGGGCAGTTTACTAGAAAGAAGCACAGTCCTAGCCATATCTTCAAGTGTCCTATTCTTTCTTTCAACTACTTTATTTTGTTGTGGAGTCCTAGGAGCAGAGAAATTATGATATATTCCATGCTCATCACAAAATTCATCAATTTAGCATTCTCAAATTCAGTGCCATGATCAGACCTAATTGATGCAAGTTGATTGCCTAATTATTTCTGAGTTTTTCTAACAAAAGAGGTAAACATGTCAAATGGTTCATCTTTAGATGTTAAAAATAGTGTCCAAGTAAACCTAGAATAATCATCAACAAGCACCATCACATATCTTTTACCACATCTGTTTAATGTTCTCATTGGACCACAAAGATCCATATGGACTAGTTCCATCGTCCTGGTGGTGCTTACCATTTTCTTGTATTTAAAAGAGGATCTTACCTGCTTCCCCCTTGTATAAGCCTCACAAACTTTATCTTCCTTGAACTTGATGTTAGACAGTCCTATCACTAGGTCCTTGGAGACTAATTTATTGAGTTAACTTAGACTGGCATGTCCAAGTCTCTTGTGCCAAAGGAGGGGATCATTATCCAACACACTTAAGCAAGTGAGTTCATTTTCTGAAAGTGTGGACAGATCTACAATATATATATATATTGTTCACTCTTTTTCCCTGCAAAACAATCTTGTCAGTGGTAAGATTAATCACAAAATATTTGGTAGAGGTGAATGTTACCATGTTACCTCTATCACACAATTGTGATACACTTATTAGACTGTACTTTAGTCCATCTATGAAGTAGATATTCTCAATAGAGTGAGAATCAGTCTTACCTACCTTTCCAATCCCATTGATCTCACCTTTCTTTCCATTTCCAAAGGAGTCATTACCTCCTTTGAGGTCCTCAAGTGAAAGGAACTGGTTCTTGCTTCCTGTCATATGCTTTGAGCAGCCATTATCTATGTATCATATTTGGCTGATGCCCTTCACTTGGACCTGCAAAAGGAAATCAGGGGTTAGTCTTAGGAACCCAAACTAGTTTGGGTCCCTTTCTATAGTCAAAAGATGAATCAAATTCTTTTTAGCCCAACTTGGTAGCCTATTTTTCCTTTGAACAAATTCTTTTTTCTTTTGACTTGCCTTTTCTTTTGCAGTGCATTCACTTTTATAGTGACCTGTTTTATCACAGTGTGTGCAAATCATGTTCTCAGGAAGTGTGAGGTACTTGCTTTTAGGATCCCATTTAGGTGCCAGGTTCCCAAAGCGAAGTCCTCTTCTGTTGCTACTATGATGTTCCTGAAGCCATGAAAGTGCATCGGAGGACCTGTTCCATTTACAAGCTCTGTCTAGCTCATGCTTGACCTTGCTTAAATCCTCCTTTAGAATTCTTACCTGCTTATCCCTTTTATACAGCTCATCTTTCATTTTACCTACGTTTTCTTCTAAAGTGAGTTGTGTGTGATCAACTATCCTTTTACTTGTTCCTAATTTCAGTTTTAGATATTCAGATCTAAGCTCTAGGATAGTTGAGTCAAGTGCATGAACTTGGTTCTTCAACACAACGTTTTTACTTACAGTTTCACTAACCCTAAGTTCCAGATTTTTGCACTTAGCCTTCAAAATCACACATTCTTTAGACAACTATTCCTTTTTATTGTTTACATCCTCAGATTCATCAATTAGTTCTATAAGTAACTCAAACAACCTTTTTTAGAAAATATTTTAATTTTGTCTTTGAGATGAAATACTCTTACCTCAGTTTCTTCATCAAATTCTCCAATGGCCATAAGTGCTTGTTCATCCCCATCATCATCATCTGAGCTTTCTCCCCAAGCAGCGATCATAGCCTTGGTTGATCCTTTGTTGTTGCTTTTCTTGGGTTGAACATGTTCCTTCGTCCAGGTCTTTCCTTCTTCCACTCAATTTCCCATTGGGGATAGTTTTTGATGTGGTAATTGGTCTTTCCACACTTGTAGCATCCATCATTGGTTTGCTTCTCAGAAACTTTTGATTTACTATAGCTTTCACTTCTTGAAGGACCCTTTCCTCTCCTCAAGTACTTCTTGAAGTCCTTGGTGATCATAGCCACTTCATCATCTTCTAGATTAGAACCTTCAGTAATTCTGAGTGCCACGCTCATTTCCTTCTTAGGTACATCCATTTTCATGGTTTGTCTCCTAAGTTCATAAGCAGTGAGATTTCCAATTAACTCATCCAATGGGAGAGTGGCAATATTCTTTGATTCCTGAATGACAGTGATTTTGTTCTCCCAAGTAACAGGCAGAACCCTTGTCAAAATCTTCTCAACTCTATCTTCTTTAGGAATAATCCTTCCAAGAGACTTTAGTTCATTTGTCAATGTAGTGAACCTTGTCTACATCTCTTGAATGGTTTCCCCTTCATTCCTGGTAAAGTTCTCTTATTGAGAATACAGTAGAGTTCCTTTGGACCTCTTCACTTGAGGTGTTCCTTCATGGACCACTTGTAAAGTGTCCCAGATTTCCTTAGCAGTGGTATAACTTTGGATTCTACTGTACTCATCTGGACCGAGTCGACAAACAAGCAATTTATTTGCTTTATCATTCTTCTCCCATTTCCTCCAGTCCTCACAAGTGGAGTCAGCTCTTGTCTTTGGCACCTCTACTCCTTCGGCATTTATCTTCATGGTAGCCAGTGGGCCATCTGTGACAATATCCCACAGCTCATAGTCTTCTCCTATGATATGATCTCTCATCCTGTTTTTCCATCAAGAGTAATACTGACCATTGAAAAGTGGTGGCCTAGCAGTGGATTGCCCTTTCCAGTTTCCAGGTGGTTCACTCATCTTGATCTTCTCCTAAGGTGTTAGCCTCTTCAAGGATAACTTTCTCTGATACCATTTAATGTTTTATACGTCAATGCCACATAAGAGGAAGGGGGGGTGATTTGTGTGGTGTCTAATTTTTGCATGTACTGGCTACAAAAGGACCTGGTTCTTCTAAGTGTTCCTTAACCTACTGTTGCCAAAATAGTAAATGCAGAAAGTAAAGAATACAAGAATATTTACGTGGAAAACACCCGGCTCAAAAAGTAAAAAAACCATGACCTACTACTCAGTAGGATTTTTCCCCAACACTTCACTAAATCAATGAGCCAAAATAACATTTACAAAACTTTTTGTAAACCTAAGGATTAACTTTAATCTCGTTGTGGCAACCAACCTCTAACTGTTGCGACAACTTCAAGTTAACTCTAACTTGAATACTCAGAGTACCTATTACAATTGCCTCTAGATAAAACTGAAAGGTACGAATTGAAAACCACCAACTATAATTGAACTAGAATAAAAGACAGATACTTGGAACTAGTTCTTCTAGCTGGTTCATGTAGCATCAGGTTCGCACACTTGAATCACACAAGAATTGCTTGCAAAATGCCTTGCTATTTTGCTCTCAACTCACGTTTAACTTCTGCTTTTGTACGTAACCGTAGAATGAGAACATCCTGCAATATATACAGTTAGTAGAATGGGAAATAACTAGAGTTCTAATGCTATTCTTCCTTGGTGGAAGAGTTCTAGTTATCCTCAACTTCTAACTCTTCCCATTATCTTGGATAGTGTTCTCTTTGAGTAAGGAGTCCTTCTCCTTATCAAATGCGACATTTTCGATCAGGAGATATCAAATATAGCAAGTTAAGATTATCTCCTTCCCGTACATTTCTCATGCTCGAATCTGTTCGTGTCTGTGTACACAGTGGATGGATCTTGTTCATGCCTGAGCTTCCTTAGTCAATCTTCAAAATAAAACTTCACTTAGGCCAACAAAGGCTGAGTTACAAGAAGCCATTTGTTTGAATGCATTGTCTGGTAACATTGTTGGAGTAAATACTATATTAGTAAGTGGAATTATCAAGAATAGAAACTTGAGTGTGCTAGTTGACTCTGGTAGCACCCATAGTTTCATGGATGAGCATACAGTAAAAGAAACTAGATATCATCCAGTGTACTCTACTCCAATTAGAGTGACTGTTGCGGATGGCAATTATATGTACTGTAGTTCTACTTGTCCTAAGTTCACTTGGTAGATGAGTGGTAAAACCTTCAAGGACTTAAGGATCATCAAGTTGGGATCATGTAACATAATGCTGGGCAATGACTGGATGAAGAAGCTTAACGCCACTATATTTGACCATGAGAAGAAAATTGTTGCCATTAGGAAGAAGGCAAATAGAGTGGTCTTACATACCATTCCTGAAAGGGGAAGACTTAGTATGATAAATGGAAGCACCATGGGAAAAATATTGAGGAAAGAAAAGGTGATGATGGCACATTTGTTCTACTCAAGGTGGAATAGAATCAGGAGCAAGTAGTGGTGGACTATGTTATGCAAGAGTTGTTGGCTAAATATGAAGAAGTGTTTACGGAACCTACAACACTATCCCCCCACTAGACAATTAGACCATGCTATTCCTTTGAAGACTGGGGCGTCACCAATAAGTTTAAGGCTATACATGTACAACTTCTTCCAGAAAGAAGAACTAGAGAAACAAGTTAAGGATATGATGAGCTATGCGATTATACAGCCTAGCCAATCTCCTTTTTTTTCTTTAGCCTTATTAGTAAATAAAAAGGATGGAACATGGAGATTTTGTGTAGACTACAGGGGATTGAATGAAATTACAATTAAAGAAAAATATTCAATTCTTATAGTGGATGATTTGCTAGATGAGCTACAAGGGTTTGTGATTGTTTCAAACAATTGATCTGAGAGCTGGATATCACCAGATCAGAATGAGACCAACTGATGTGCATAAGACAACAATCACTTGGTTACTGTTTTTGACATATTGAAGGACCACTCGTTGTTTGCCAAAAGGTCTAAGTGTTCTTTTGGACAACCAATGGTATAATATCTTGGTCATGTGATAACTGCTACATGAGTCTCTACTGATCCAGAGAAGATTCAGGCAATGATGGAGTGGCCTAGACCAACTGGTGTTAGAGCTCTGAGAGGTTTCCTTGGGCTCACTGGGTTATTATAGAAAATATGTCTAGAACTATGGCATCATCTGTAGGCCCTTGACTGATTTGCTTAGGAAGGATACATTCAAATGGAGTGAAGAAGCTGAGACAACATTGGAGACCTTAAAAGTGGCTATGACTAATACACATGTACTTGCATTACCTGATTATAGTAAGGAATTTTATTGTAGAGAAAGATGAAAGTCACTCAGGGATAAGGGCTGTATTGATGTAGAAGGGTCGACCTATAGCCTATTTCAGCAAGGTATTGGCTCCAAGACACAGAGGTAGATCAATTTATGAAAAGGAATACATGCCATTATTCAATGTCATTGACAAATGGAGGCATTATCTACAGTATATGCATTTCATAGCGAGGACTGATCACCACAGCCTCAAGTACTTGTTAGAACAGAAGATTACCACTGCAATTCAACAAAAAGGCTTGACGAAGTTACTTGGACTAGACTATGAAGTCCAGTACAAGAAGCGAGCAGACAACCGAGTTGCATATGCATTATACCGAAAGTATGAGGGTATAGAAGAAGTGGGTGCGAACCATCCAACAACTAATCTACAGGCCATTAGAACTACAGTGCCAAGATGGATGTTAGACATCAACAGTAGCTATGAAGAAGGTGCCCAAGTAGCTGAACACATTGCTGAGCTATCGATAGCTCCTATTGGACCTCACCTATACCATTATTCAACTGACATCCTCAGAAGAAAAGGAAAAATATATGTTGGAGCTTCTGGTGGTAGTTATTGACTACCTTCCATGATTCACCCTTAGGTGGGCACTCTGGCCAGCTAGGAACCTTCAAAAGATGATCTCAAGTGTTCTATTAGCCTCTCATGAAACAAATAATTATTCAACATGTAGCTGCTTGTGATGTTTGTCAAAGGAACAAAGATGAGATTGTTCCTTACCCAGGCCTCGTTCAACCACTCCCCATACTTGATCAATCTTAGAGACACATAAACATGGACTTCATCGAAGGATTACCCAAGTCCAAGGGTAAAGAAGTTATCTTGGTAGTTGTCGACAGAAGATCCAAATTTTCTCATTTCATGGTATTGACACATCCTTATACAACCCTCATTGTTGTTAACAAATTCTTTAAGAGGATTCACACTCAGCATGGCCTACCCTTGTCCATAGCCACTGACAGAGATATGATATTTTTCAGCAACCTTTGACAAGCTCTTTTCAGACTATTGGGTACTCAACTAAATTTTAGTACGGAATATCACCCTTAGAGTGATGGACAGACAGAAAGGGTGAATAAATGTATTGAAAATTACTTGAGGTGTATGCCCCCTCATAGACAAGTCCAATGGAAGCAATGGTTATCACTACCAGAGTGGTGGTACAATTCTAACTTCCATACCAGCTTGCGGTGTACCCTATTTGAAGCCTTATATGGCTACTATCCTCATCAACTTTCTCTAGGGCCCTTGGTTCACAAAACTGTTCCTGCTGCTGATGACTTGGTTATGAGAAGACAACAGATGCAACAACTTTTACAAGATAATTTGAGCAAGGATCAAGAGAGAATGAAACTTTATGAAGATGCTAGGTGGACTAAAAGGAATTTCAGGTGGGAGAAATGGTTTATTTGGAGTTGCAACCGTACATGCAAGTCTCATTGGCTTTAAGGAAAAATTTGAAGCTAAGTTCCAAGTTCTATGGTCCTTATAAAGTGATAGCGAAGATAGCATAAGTGGCATACAGTCTTGAGCTTCCTGCTGATTCTAAGGTCCATCGAGTTTTTCATGTTTCTTTGTTGAAAAAGAAGGTGGGCACTGGTGTGGTCGTGCAGACTTCGTTGCCTATGACTGGTGAAGATGGACAATTTCTAGCCAGGCCTGTTCATATATTGCAAAAACGGATGATGAAACAAGGTAATACAGTTGTTGTCAAGGTCCTTGTTTAGTGGTATAATTTGGCGCCAGAGGATGCAACTTGGAAAGACTATCAGTTTCTCAAATCCAAGTTCCCTGATTTTGATGCCCATCTTTGAGGACAAGGTTGTTTTTAAAAGGAGGTGTATGTCATGATCCTTCAAGCTCCATCGTGTAAATGAAAGAATTAGTTATACCGGAATTACAAATACCCAAAGGAAGGTCCCAGATTAGAAGTAGTTTAATGAGCAGCGATGGCCTAGATCAGTTCAATTGAGGATATAAGCCAGCTAGGATAGAGAGAAAGGGCATAATAGAATTCGGGTAAATTTCTCTTTCTTCCTTCTCGATTCATCTGAACCTCGTGTTCCCTTCTCTCTTCTTCTTCTAAATTCTGATCCAACCTTCTCTTTTCTACAGGTTTTCGGTCCCATGGAGAGTTACTAGTTTCTATTTCCTTTATTAGTAGAATTAGTTTTTAATTCAGTTGTCAATGTTTCATTTATATAAACAGAAAATTGTCCCAAAATAATTGTTCTTCAATTAGTTTATTAAAATTCTCAATGCGATAATCAAAACTTGAAAATTTTCTTCATTTTCCTTTCCCCGTTAAAGTTCTTT
This sequence comes from Nicotiana otophora, assembly GCA_000715115.1. Classification (NCBI taxonomy): domain Eukaryota; kingdom Viridiplantae; phylum Streptophyta; class Magnoliopsida; order Solanales; family Solanaceae; genus Nicotiana; species Nicotiana otophora. Next base: position 34,148 of record AWOL01S0017085.1, read on the forward strand.
ACCTGATATCTCTAAGGATGCCGCTAATTTTTTGAGAAAATTGAGATTTTTTCTAGCCTAAAAAGAAGAAGTTTGGGCTTCACAACAAATATGGAGAGGAAAGAGTAACCACAAAAAACTCTTTAGCTGAAATATTGGTCGGAATAACTCTCCGACGAGTTGTCCGATATATACACTAAATATAGCTAGAAGAAAACTCTTCAACGGTAATTTTATTTGATCACTTGAGATGAACGATGAAAATGGGGTTGGGAAAATATTAAAGGCGTGTTAGACAGGATCAAAAAACGGTGACGGGTAAAGGAGGAGAGGAGATGGGGTTATCTAGCAAAATGTCCAATAAAAATATACCAAATTTATATTTTTAGTATGTGATTAATCTTCTTTACTTGCTTCTACTCGAGTTTGGGAGAGTGAAAATAACTCCTTTGCCGCATCACCTTTTATGGTGGTATTAAATTCACTTTAGATAAGGATAGAGAGGTGTCCGCCTATAAAGATTAAGTGTGAAACTGATTTTTTCGAACAAGTACAGAATGATTTTCTCAAAATAAAAACATCATAAAAGATTGCCCAAAGCTGGCACCATGAGCAATTAGTTTTTTCAACACAAACTTATTTGGTTACACCATATCAGATACAGAAGAGTCATATAACCGACTCCAACTACTAATATAAAATGCATAAAAATAAGAAATGTTGAGACATACTCCAAAAACACAATCAGTGGTCACTCCATCTCCCAAAACTCGTTGGCATTCAGTCTTTACAAACGTAAAGTCCTCTCCTTTCTTGCTTTGATTAAACTGACTATGAAAAATCTCTATCTTCTCATTGGCCAATTCACGCTTCAGCAACACTGATAATTGGACCGTTTGATGTTCAGTACCTTTTGATAACATTTGTTAAGTCCCTCTCTCAAATCAGATAAAGATTGAATCTTTATTCCTTGTAATACAAAATGTAGCTTCCCAAATCACTCCTCCATTGGTTGTTAATCCATTAAATCCAACAATGTCCTACACACACCAAAAAAAAAACGAATAACCAACTTAATACCTCCATAATCCAGGCTAAGATTTAGTGATAGTTAAAAACAAGAAATGCACATCCCCAGATTAAAGACTCAGAACCCTTTTGGGCTGAATAATCTTTGATTAAAACTCCATTTTTTTCCTGAGAAAGAGAAAAAGGTCAATTTTTAAGTACGTATATGGTGATTTTGGGCTTATTTTCCTCCTCTATATGTCCCTTTTTTATCTATTTTTTGAGGAGAAAATATAGTAATTTGGTGGGGTTGTTTTGTGAGTGACAATACATACACATGTGCTGACATGGTCGAAAACGCATCGTACTAAGTTTGGAGTTCGGCGTTAACTAAATGTTGACATTATATGAGTTGTTAATCGGAGTCCTGAACCAAAGTATTATTGTTTTGGACTCAAAGCACAAAAATAGATGAAAATAATAATTGATGACCATTATATGTATAGCGCATGAATACATGTGCTATACCTGTTAATTGACTGACTCAGAATAATTGGTGGATATAGCGCATAACATAATTGCGCTACATGTATAGCACATTTAATAAATGTGTTATACCCTCCAATTATTATACTACTTGCACAGATGTTTTGCTTATTTAAGGATCTTCATTCTTTCTTCAAAAATCCATTCCGAAAAATTCAATCTTCTGCATCCTTTTTTTCGTTACTCATTCCAAAATATTTGCTTACTTAACTTTTTATGCATTTGGCCATAATGTTTGAAGAGCGAAAAATTAGGGTTGCATTATTTTGGGGGGTGAGGTTGTCGTGGAGAATAACTCAGTACACTATAGTTGTTCTCCACAGTGTATTGTTAAGTTACCACTTACATTGGAGTACGATAGATTGGCATCGTTGATATGTAAAAGAATGAGTGTGAGCAAACGTTCGGTTAATATTAATTTAATCGGAAGATATCCATATTCTCTTACTCTGCAAGTGGTTGGTTGTTATGCTAAGTTTAACATCGAAGATGATAAAACTCTGAAAGATTTTTTGAGGACTCCAGATGAACACCGGGAACTTCTTGTGATACAAAATGTTGGAAATATACGTCAAGTCTGAAGACGTCTGCAATATTGAGGTTCCGCAAAATAGGGATAACCCTCAATCATCTGGTGGTATTTTTGGAGCAGTTTTATCCGAACAGATTCCGTTTGAAAGAGTCTGGCCAGATCTAAACTTATTTCCGCGGGCGAATGAGGAGCGATGACATAATTTCTTCCCAAATTTACATAATTCACACGTCGAGTGGTATATTTCAATTTTTCTTTTCTTAGTATATTTTTTATGTATCATATTCGTGCTAACACTCATATATTCCAAAGGGGGTACCGGTCAGATATGAATTTTATAATTTATTAACCAGCCAACAGTTGGAATATGTCCAATTTTGGTAGTTTGGAGCATGCTGGTCCATCCGGGAGTCATCAGTTACTCGATAATGTGCATCATGAGTTATAAACAGATTATGAATTGTATGTTAAGAGATAAAATTAATATATAATATTGGAATGACTTTGAGAAACTCATTATTTTATTGGTTGTGTAGTGAAAACGAGCAACATGAAGGTCATGTGCTTACTCAGTTGCTCGAAGGCGATATATTTAATTAGGATTTGCCAGATGCACATAGTCCGGAAGATGATAGTGATTATGACAACAATGCTGATGAGCTTGGAGATGATACACCCTTCCCCGATAAGGGCGATGGTGATGAGGAAACGCGCTTTGCTGATGAGAATGAGAATGAGCAACCTGATTTGACGAGGAACATGATGCCACCAATGAGCATACTCCATATATGCAGACTCCACCTTCTGTTAGACGTAGAGTGTACGAGTCCCATGTGACATTTCATTCAAGGGAGATTCCCTACTGTCATGCCCGAGCCTGGGCCTGGACGTAACACGGCACCTGGTGCCTAACGACATGCAACCGAGCAAACTAACTGGCTGGATGAATCAACATGTGATATTATAACATATTGAATGCGGAAGATAAGCTAACACATGCTGATATACTGAAAGTATGAATGATATAAATCAAGTGCGAAAATACTAATAAATTTCTAAAACATATTTGTAGCAAACATTGCTTAACATGAAAAGCCTGCGACTTTGTCTAACTGTTACTCTAGTTTATGAAGCCTCTAATGAAGTACTAAAAACACTGACAGTCTATAAATACTGAAAGACTATAAAGTAATAGTAATGTCCTGAAAGAACTGGGCTCACCAAATAGCTGGTACGAGATTCCTAGCGCACTGAATCGTCAACCTGTAAATCATTACCTGCATCATGAGATGCAGGCCCCGTGCGAAAGGGATGTCAGTACATTTGAATTGCACTGGTATGTAAAGCAAATGAAAGAAAGAACTGTAAATGCTGAAACTAAAACTAAAACTAAATTGATAACTGATAACTGAAGTGATAACTAATATCTAATAACTGCTGAAACTGAAATGATAACTGATAACTGAAATCTGAAATGATAACTGATAACTGAACAGAACAAAGGAAGTAAGGATATGAATACTCCCTCTTCTGAATGTTGAACCACCTGTTTAGCTCAATAAATAAATTGCGGCCTCATGCCCAATATATATGTGCACAAACTGCGGCCTCGGGCCCAAGTATACGTATACATAACTGCGGCCTCAAGCCCAAATATGCATAAAGCATAAACTGCGGCCTCAGGCTCAAAGATGCATAAAACATTAACTGTGGCCTCAGTCCCAAAGATGCATAAAGTATAAACTGCGGCCTCAGGCCCAAGTACAGGGGCTCAACATTCAGGAATTTAAAATCAGGAACTGAGAATCATACTACAATACATGATACCGAAATACTAAATCATATTGAGTTACAAGATACTGAAATACTGAATAGAACTGAACTGAGACACGTATTCATGAACTGATTATGAGAACTTATGCTTTGACTGTTTATGACATGTTGGTAATCTAGAATGAGACTCATGAAAATTAAACACAAGTCTATTTTGATTACGCACTGAGCTTTAATGTTCAGAATGAAAGTCATGAATGAATTACGAAGGTAGAGAATAGAAGTACTGCAACTATTCAAGGAACTGAGGCATAACTACTTTCTGAGGCAATTCATAATATTCATAAAGAATGAGACGTAGGGAGAATCATAAGCATTCCCAAATGTAGAGAGTTAGCCTCACATACCTTAACTTCCTGCTCTTGAGCGTAATAAAATATTCGCCAACCATTTCAACTTTAATCTATATCAATACAAGTCAAAGGGATTCCAAATTAGCAACAATACATATGTTTTGGTCACTTAGGGATTTTATCAAACACTTGGTGGGTATAAAGCTTCATAGCCCTCATTAATGGTGTTTCTACACCCAATAACCCATTCTCTTTCTCCTAGATAAATTCTAAAATATCAAATTTTTTATAATCAATATCATTCTTCTTCACCCATAAGATAAATAGCACCCTTAACCAATAATCAATAATCAGTAACCCAAACATATAATTATTCATGTTTTTCTATCAAACCCATCAACTTATATCTCATGAACATAGAGTCTATAATCATTAATCCAATGCTATAATCAATTAGAAGGTGATGCCATTACCTTTTTGAAGTTCAATCCTCTTGAATTCGAGTTCTAGGGTTTCTTTTCTCAACCATGATGTCCCAATCGAATATCTAATAATTTGGAGGGTTTACCCATGTTAATAAGGCGTTGGAAAATTGAAATCAACTTAGAATCATCATTATAACTTACCTTGGATGAGGAGAGACCTTGGAGGAAGTTAGGTTCTTGAGAGCTTCCCTTTCTAGAGCAAGTTTTCATGTTTTGGGGTATGGGGGACGAAGTAGGGATTTTAAAATGGCTTCCCGGATGCGCCCCCGAGCAGCTGAAGGCCCAACCGTGCACCTGAACGTGCAACAGGGCAATAGCACTGCCACACGTACGTGGCCGCGCACAGGACTATCCGGCCGCTCACCTGGGCGCGCATATTGCTTCATGTTTTGTGGTTTTTAAAATTCCTTACATAATTTCACGAAATCCTTCCAGAAGACAGACCTTTTATAAACTTAGTCGATTTTATTGAATCTTATGCACCTCACTCTCCGTCTTGATTCTAAAATAACTATTTTCACCCATACTCATCCCGATAAAACTTCACATGTCTAAAATATATCATATTAATACTCATTTAACACGTCCATACCTCGTCCGAATTTACGGAGTATTACACCTACCTTGATCAGTTGCCAAGTATTCCGAATATGGATTCCCTTACAAGGGATCTTGATGGCATTCAGACAACAATGTGGGATGAATTTAGACCAACGGTGCTGTCAAAGAATATGCTTTTTGCTGATAAGCGCGCCTTCGTCGGACGATGCGAATTTACAGCATAAAAAAGTGTTGTGAAATGGAGGTTCATGAGTCATCTCCGCAAATATATAAGGTTATTTGTCATAGATGGTTTCAAGGTTGTACATGGATACTGCGTGCAAGAAAGTTGAAAACAAATATGTGGACTATAGGGAAATATATTGGCTGTGATATGGACAAATTCAATGGGAATCATTTTAACTTGAATATTGACTTGATTTCTCTTGTCTTGATTTCACACATTGAATCGTCCATAAGATATAATATTAAAGAGTATATAACATCTGTCCACAAGGTATATGCCTGTACCATTACCAAAAAAAGGTATTTCTTGGGTGTAAACGTGCGTTTGAGATTATTTATGGTAATTGGGATAAGTTATTTGCCGCTCTACCCAGGTACATGGCTGCTTTGCAATACTTTAACCCCGGGACTGTTGTTGAATGGAAGCTTGAGCGGAGTCCGGAAATACCAGAATTCATATTCAGATACATGTTTTGGGCATTTAAACCAGACTTTGATGGTTTTGTGCATTGTCGTCCGGTAATCTCCATAGACAACACTCATGTCTATGGTAAGTATGATATTAAGATATTGAATGTCGTTGCAGTAGATGCTAATGGAATCATATTTACCCTCGCATTTTCTATTTGTGCCAATGAAAGCCAAGAGACTTGGACATGATTTTTGAACCACTTGAAGGAGCACGTTGTCAGAAAGCGTTCAGGCATTTGTCTAATTTCTGATCCGCATGGCGGGATTTTAAGTTCTGTATAGACTTTGTATGCATGGAAGGAACCGTATGCCTACCACCGTTACTGTGTTAGGAACTTGAAGGCCAACTTCCAGCAGGCTCATCTGAACAAGAGCTTACATGATTTAATATGGATGGCTGTAACTAATCATCAAGAGTGCAAATTCAGTAGGCAAATAGAATTGATTAGGCAGGAAGACCCAAGAGCTTATCGTTGGTTGATGCAACATGAACTTGATAAGTGGACTTTGCATAAGGATGGTGGTAGAAGATGGAAAATTTTGACTACAAACGTGTTAGAGTCTTTCAATGGGTTGTTGAGGTCTGCCCATGGATTACCTGTCACTACTATGGTGCGAATGCCATTCAAGTAGATGGCATAGAGGTTTGTTGAAAGATCTCGACGTGCATAGTCCTTATTGGAAAGGAGCGTTCAATTTATGCCACAACCGATGAAAGGATTTGAGAAATATAGGAAGCGAACACAGTGACATACATATTTGCAGTATTGCAATGAGTGAAATATTTTTGAAGTTCGCACTGGTCTGCATCAAAACCGCGGTAATAATATCTACACCATCAATGAATCCAGAAGATTATGTTCATGTGGGAAATGGTCGATCTATCACTTGCCATGCTCACATGCCATGAAGTGCTTTCAACATGCTGATTTTGCGGCGACAAGGTACGTTGATAAAAAATATAGTGTTGCTACATACGTAAACACCTATAGTGGCCATTTTCAACCAGTGGGTGCTGAGTATTATTAGCTGCCAGAACTATTTAAAATGGTGTGTAACAAGGATTATGTGTGTCGCCAGCAAGTGCAAAAAAGAATGCAGATACGGAACCAAATGGATGTTGGTGATACCGTTTATGCACGTAAATGTGATATATATTCCCAAACAGGATATGGTCGCCGTAGATGTCATTCAGTTGGTTTGGGAAGTAGTGGTAATTCAGTTCCCGGTGGCAGTTCATCCAATGTGCCTAAATTTTAAGGATAAACTTAGTGATTTGCTGCAGTAATTTTGTTGTACTAAATGTCTGTAATGGTGTTGTTTGCAATATTTATGAAATAAAATTAAGTTTTCAGTAATCTTAAATCTAATTTACATTTAGCATTGTAGATTCAATACAACAATTAAAAATAACTTAAAGAAATAAATAATGACTTTCATTCGCCATTATCGTCATTGTCTCGCACTATTTCATTGTCATTGTCTTCATCTTCTTCATCAACATCTTGTACGCATCCGTCCGGACCGATGGCATCATAATCTAGGCCCCAGTTAACACATATTTCTCGTATTTCATCGCTATCATCAATATTTGAACCGTAAAGAGTAGCACGCGAAACATAACGCATCAATAATATGTGTTATGTGTATAGTCAAGTCGACCTGAAAAAGCTGCACGGACTTGTACCGTAAAGTCATTCGTAACGATTTATTTGTTAACTTTTATATTTTACACAAAAAATCGGCAGCGTCTCTTTTGTACTGTCAACTAATTATTTTGTGATTCATATCTAATATTTGATTGTTATCTAATGATACATTTAATGAATACTTAATAATTGATTAACATTTGATCCATAATTGAGTACTCTAATTGGGTTAGTTAAAGAGGGCACATAGTTTTTATTCTAGACTAAAGAATCCTAAAGAGTTCTAAAGTCACACTACTCTAAATGGCTATAAACAACATCAACTAATATACACTAAAATTTATTATCAGTTTTACTAGGCTAAACGACACTACATAACAATAAAAGGCACAACATAATACTAAAGAGCACTAAACAACAATAAAGTCACATATTATTATATGTACAACACTAAAGTCACATATAACACTAATTATTCAACAAAAGAATAATATACAATTTTCATAATTTTTTGCACATAAATAAACTATTCCGGATAAAAATATATATATATCAAAAAACGATCACAAAAAGCATACAACACAATAAAAATAACTAATTAGTCAATTATATATATGAGTTATACTACAAAATTAATTCGGAATACCTCTTTTTTGAATTTTTTGAATTGAGAAAAATTGAAGATTTAACCACCGAAACGGGCAATAAAAGAGCTCCACTATACGCCAATGCCTTGGATCAGGTGTCAGCTCGCTAAAATAATGAGGGGACACGATTTTTGGGGACAGGTGGGCTCCAATGAAGCTTTAAGCCTTAAAAATTGGGGGGGGAGGGGGGGGGGGGCATTTTTNGGTCATTTTTTGTCTGAAGAAGACTGGCTGTTTTTAATACAGGTATAACACATCTAATATATGCGTTATAGCTGTACTTTAACTGCCTTTTGAAAATCATGTATAGCGCTTAACGGACAAACGTATCGTTAAGGTATAGCGCATGTAATAGTGACTAGTCATGCGCTATACATAAAATGGCGACTAGTTATTTTTTTTTCATGCACTATACATAAAATGGTCACTAGTTATTTTTTTATCTATTTTTGTGCTTTGGGTCTAAAAAAAAAAAAAAATTTGATTCCGGACTCCTGTTAATTGACTTATCCTGACCCAAAAAAAAAAGTTGTAAACAACATCAATTCCCTGGATGGTCAGTTAAGTATTGGGAATTACTCAATAAAGTCACTTATGTTTATTTTAGGACAAGAAAGTTACTGAATATATTTTTGCCTCTCAGAAAATCAAAATCATTCGAAAATCCGTTAGTCTCAACGGATATATTAACTTTGTGTAAAGATCTATTTTATTATTATTGTAAGACCCATTTAACTCAGAGAACAGCAGAGTTACAATTAGAAAACTCATTAACAAACGAATTTTGAAAGAAACAACGCATTACCATCAACTTAGGAGAAACTTTGGAGTAATTAATTCAAGAACTTAACGGATGAGCTGAAAAATACTTATTTTAGTAATCACAAGATCTCCAAATGTAAGTTTCTAATCATTCTGTTTTTGGAAGACCAAATCGAACATTATATTCCCAACGACCCTTCAACTCTGATATACGCCTATATTCACTTCATGATCTCGTTGGGAAAATAAAATTTACAAAGTGGAGAGGAAATCTGATACTTCCATTTTTTTTGAGATTGTGCAATGATTGAACTGAACAACGATTTTAAACCTTCCAATTGTTTCTTAGTAAACGCTTTATAAAGAGCGATATCATATGGGTTGATTTAATTAATTTATAACTATAGAGTATAGTAGTATAGAGTGTTACCCATTTATGCTCTTCCGAGAGTTTTTTTTAAACTAATTAATACATCCGGTGAGATTAAAGGGATTTCTGGTGTTTTTTATTTTTAGAGTAATAAAGACATAGTTAAATGATTTTCTAGTCCTAAAATAAATAAAAATGACCTTCTTGAGTAATTTCCAATACTTGGATGGCCTTGTTGTAGACAATAAATTTGCGTAAAAAAAACAATCGAGACTGAAAAATATTGCAACAATCGTTGTATTTGATTTCAAATAATATGAGTGTACAATCTCTATAAATCCTCTGATTCTTCTTTCCAATAGTAAATAAATTCAATGGCCTTCGAGCTTGATCCTGAATATGTAGTTGTTGCCACGAACGATGATCTTGTTCTTGAGCTTGAGCTTGATTGCTTGAACTTGAACTTGATTTGTTCTTCGTTCTTGAGCTTGAAGTTGAACTTAAAACTTGTGAAGGAATTTGCAGTATTTGATCCACGAGCTCTTTCTTGCTTCTTGTTATAACTTCTGGTGTATTTTCTGGGTTATGAAGACCCCCGACCAGCCGGGTCGTTATAGGAGGTGTAGCCACTCTTATATCTAAATGTATCATACCTGTCCCGCAACCTACATTACAACCAGTTAAAAGTCCTACTTGATCCTTAACTGAATGAGATTAATTAGTAGAGTAGTACACTAAGAAAAAGCCTATGGTGCATCTTTTGTGGCACATTAATATTATTTCTGAGAGTGAGTGAATTCTTTCTATCTTGAGTGCGGTGCCGCGCACGTCCAACTCCGAAAAAGTGTCCTTTTTCGCGTAGGAGAAGGTGTATTTATTTGTTCCTGACCCTACTTGGTATATATACATAGAAATTAGTTGTGGGAGGGAAGAGTTATGATAAAAACAAACTCTTTCCGACCAATCAAATTGAAGTGTGACAACGTCGCATTTGATTGGCCAGAACATGTCACTTGCACATGTGGCGCGATTTCATTGGCCTTTTAATGTGACTTGGTATGCCTTGTCATTTTGACACGTGACATGATCCTATTGGCTCTTCCTCTTGACTTGGCATGCCACGTCATATGACACGTGGCACCGAAGTGGGCATCTAGGAAGATGACATTTTGGGTTTAATGAAGCGGGCTCATCACTTTAGCCCAATTAAATGGGCTAGCCTAATTAATTAAAACTTATTTATTTAATCCATATATATTGGACTTGTAATCCAATTATATTAGCCCAATAAATTTATTTGAACTAATATATCTTGAATTTAAAAATATAGTCTAAATAATTTTATGAATTTAAATCCAATAAAATTTAGATGCCTACAAATACCCCTTACTTCAAGATTGATCGAGGTGTAAATGTGTCCAACTTAAAAGATGAGGCTTGAAGTACCATTTTTAGCTAACTCCAATTTAAACTTTCCCATCCCTTTTTGTTTGGAAAGTTTATTTATGAAATGGGTAACATCTCAAATAAAGAGAAAATCAGAAAACGGCACGCTCAATTGCCCCATTTGTGATTATTGCCAAGGAAAATTCCTTGTATTGCTTTGATGTAGCACACGCGAGTCAAACAAATAGTACAATGCATTAGAACTTTTAAGGAGAAAGACTCCAAATTAAGGTAACTTTTCACGGTATCTCACAATTTGAATTCTATTTGGAGTAGAAAGTGCACGGTATCTCACAATTCGAATTCTATTTGGAGTAGAAAGTGTTCGACCGCCTTACACCCGATCCCACATCGAACCCATATATTCTATAATGCCTTTTGAAAACTATATAAATACAGTATACGCCTTATTCTATTAGCATCACTTTCAGCGTTTTCAAACCACTTGGAGTTTACTTTTGACGACTTGAAAGCATTGACGCGAAGGTAATTTCTTCTTATTTTCTTGTGATTTCTTCCTTTACTGTTTTTTTTGTAGGTCAAACAAAAAAGATATATGTTCTTGTTTAACGAGATGATTCACGCATGAAGAAGGGTGTTTTAGGGTGTGAAGGGATGAGTACTTATCTTGGCCCGAATATCGGAGAAATTACTCTTAAGATGACCCGACTATCGGAGAGATTACTCTCAATGTGGCTCGACTATCAGAGAGATTATTCTTAATGTGGCTCGACTATCGGAGAGATTACTCTCAAAATGACCCGACTATCGGAGAGATTACTGTCAATGTGGCCTGACTATCAGAGAGATCACTCTCAATGTGGCTCGGCTATCGGAGAGATTACTCTAAATGTGGCTTGACTATCAGAGATATTAATATCAAAATGACTCGACTATCGGAGAAATTACTCTCAATGTGCCCCGACTATCGGAAAAATTACTCTCAATGTGCCCCGACTATTGGAGAGATTACTCTCAATGTGGCCCGACTATCGGAGAGATTACTCTCAATGTGACCCGACTATCAGAGAGATTACTCTCAATGTGGCTCGACTATTGGAGAGATTACTCTCAAAATGATCCGACTATCGGAGAGATTACTCTCAATATGCCTCGACTATCGGAGAGATTACTCTCAATGTGCCTTGACTATCGGAGAGAGTACTCTCAATGTGCCCCGACTATCAGAGAGATTACTCTCAATGTGGCTCGGCTATCGGAGAGATTACTCTCAATGTGGCTTGATTATCGGAGAGATTACTCTCAAAATGACCCGACTATCAGAGATAGTACTCTCAATGTGCCCCGACTATCGGAGAAAATTACTCTCAATGTGCCCCGACTATCGGAGAAATTACTCTCAATGTGCCCCGACTCTCAATGTGGCCCGATTATCGGAGAGATTACTCTCAATGTGGCTCGACTATTGGAGATACTATTGGAGAGATTACTCTCAAAATGACCCGACTATCGGAGAGATTACTCTCAATGTGCCCCGACTATCGGAGAGATTACTCTCAGTGTGCCCCGACTATCGGAGAGATTACTCCCAATGTGGCTCGACTATCAGAGAGATTACTCTCAATGTGGCTCGTCTATCGGAGAGATTACTCTCAATGTGGCTTGATTATCGGAGAGATTACTCTCAAAATGTCCCGACTATCGGAGAGATTACTCTTAATGTGCCCCGACTATCGGAGAGATTACTCTTAATATGCCCTGACTCTCAATGTGGCCCGACTATCGGAGAGATTACTCTCAATATGGCATGACTATTGGAGAGATTACTCTCATAATGACCCGACTATTGGAGAGATTACTCTCAATGTGCCTCGACTATCGGAGAGATTACTCTCAATGTGCCTTGACTATCGGAGAGACTGCTCTCAATGTGTCCCGACTATCGGAGAGATTACTCTCAAGAGACTTACATGTCCACCTTAAGATTGGAAAATATAGTTTCCTTTTAAGGACAAACCCACGAAGAGGCCAAATTAAGGTGCAAAGGGCCTTATATGTCCACCTTAAGATTAGAAAGTTATAGTTTCCTTTTAAGGACAAACCTACGAAGAGGCCAACTTAAGGTGCAAGGGGACTTATATGTCCACCTTAAGATTGAAAAGTTATAGTTTTCTTTTAAGGACAAACCCACGAAGATGCCAATTTAAGGTACAAAAGGGACTCATATGTCCACCTTAAGATTGGAAAGTTATAAAGCTTCAACTCGAAGACTTCGTGGACTTGACGACATTGACTTGAATATTTGGAAACTTTGAAGATTTGGCGGACTTTGAAGACTTCAACTTGAAGAGTGGCGAACGTTAATAGTTCAACTTGAAGACCGACAGACTTGAAGATTTCAACTTGGAGACTTCAACTTGAAGACCGATGGACTTGAAGACTTCAACTTGGAGACTTGGAGGGTTTAAATATTTCAAGTTGAAGAGCAGCAAACTTGAAGACCGGAGGACTTAAAGATTTGGTGAACATGAAGAGATAGTAAATCCCTGAACTTCAGTGCAAATATTTGGTAGCCTCCTAAAAGACTATAATCACCCTATTGAAGACATTGATTTATCATGAAGGCTTGCCCCCTCTAAGTCATATGAGATCCAAAGTTCAAAAGAAGAACGAAATTTCAGCCTGATTTTCAAGTGTTGTTTGAATGAATTACTTCCATCATACTTTATTTGGACAATGACTAGGGCACTATGTATCTTTTGAACTTATGCGACTGAACTCAGAATGAAACTCTAAGCTGTCTACGTACCTCGGTGAAGAGGATCAAGTCATACCGTAGTTCAGAATGGGTGGTTTATGTTTTCTCATTTATTTTAATTTTTTTATGTCCTAACTTTTGCCTAGGCCGCCCCTTTTGAGGTTTTCAACCTAGCGGACATTGTTTTTAAGTATTCTTTTTATGTCCTAACTTTTTCCTAGACCGCCTCTTTCGAGGTTTTCAACCTAGCGGACTCTTTTTTTTTATGTCCTAACTTTTGCCTAGGCCACCTCTTTCGAGGTTTTCAACCTAGAAGACCTTTTGTTTTGTGGTGGGTCGTACACAGTTTAGACTCATGCGGGCCAAAAATGTAGGAACATGCAGTTTAGGCTCATGCGCCAAGGAGCGTTGCAACTTCAAGGATAATACTTCTTCAAAAACTTTCCATTGATAGGGCCGATTCTCATGCCATCTGCATCAACTAGCTTGTAAGCCCCACTTGAGTAAGCTTCTTGTACGACATATAGCCCATCCCATTTTGAAGTGAACTTCCCTACAGGTTTATGTGAAGTAATTATGGGTCTTCGTACAACAAGGACTTGATCTCCTATTTGAAAGGATCTTGGGCGAACTCTTTTATTGAAGGCGCGAGACAATCGAGCTTGATAACATTCAAGACTCAGTTGAGCTTCGAACCTCTTCTCATCGAGAGCCTCTTACTCTGCTAATCGAAGTCAAGCATTTTCTTCATCAGTGATCCCTTCTTGAATTGCCAGTCATAATGAAGGTATTTGACGCTCGAGTGGCAAGACGACTTCGACTCCATAAACGAGTGAATAAGGAGTCGCTTGTGTTGGCGTGCGGTGAGTCGTCCTATATGCCCATAGGGCTTCTTCCATACGGTCATTCCAATATCGTTTGGATTGGGAGACGACTTTCTTTAACAAGTTGCATAGAGTTTTGTTGAATGCCTCAACTAGACCATTGGCGGCAACATTGTACATCGAATAGTTAATTGCTTGAAGCCAAAGAGATCACAAATCTTGTTCATAAACCTATTATCGAATGGATTTCCATTATCTGTTATTATGTAACGAGGAATACCAAAGCGATAGATTATGTTTACTCGGATGAAACTTGTAATATTTTCCTTCTTTACCTCCTTAAGAGCAACATGTTCAGCCCATTTTGAGAAGTAGTCAGTTGCAGCCAAGATGTATAGGTGCCCACCAGAGGACTTTGGCAGTGGTCCAACAACATCCAATACCCAAGCATCAAACAACCAGGATGCCATAGTCAGGTGCAACACTTCAGGAGGTTGATGAATAAAATTCACATGGAATTGACAAGCCTTGCATCTTCGAGCGTAGTCCAAGCATTCTTTTACTATCGTTGGCTAATAATATCCTATCCTTTTTATATGGAAGTAGAGCTTTGGTCCAGACTGGTGTGACCCACATACCCCAAATTGTGCCTCTTGAAAAGCTTGGAGTGCTTCTTCTTCCCCTAAGCATCACAAGAGTACTCCCCCGAATGACCTTCTATATAGAGTATCTTTGTAGTAAAGGAAGCGAGGTGCACGTCGACAGATTTTAGTCCTTCTCCTCAGATTTTCTAGAAGTATCCCATAGCATAAGTAGTCGATAATGGGTTGTCGCCATTCTTCTTTCTCAACTTCATAAACAACGACAAGATGCTTGAGTTCATTTTCTTCACCTTAGGCCTCATTTGGCGACGGTACTACCCATTTTTGGCAGACAGTAACTTGCGCTTAATCCGGCAGGGTTAAAGATGAAGCTAGGGCAGCTAAAGCATCGGCTTTCTTATTTTCTTTTCTTGGCACATGCTGAATAGTCACATCACCGAGCCACCCCATTAATGTTTTAGCGTAATCATGATATGGGCGTAGTTCAGGATTCTTGACCTCTTAACTACCTAGAAGCTGATTGACCACTAACTGAGAGTCAACAAAGACTTGCAATTGCAACCGCTTCATTTTGACAACCATTTAAAGCCCAAGTATTAGTGCTTGATACTCAGCAACGTTGTTAGAGCAGAGTTGTGTCAACGTAAAAGAGTAGGGCATAACTTCACCTTGAGAAGTGACAAATACTACACCAGCACCAGTTCCTCTGCGATGTGCAGCAACATCAAAGTACATCTTCCATGGAGCCTAAACTTCAATGACCATAGCGTCCTCATCTGGTAGTTCGTCAATTTGCTCCCAATCAGCAGGTATAGGGTGATCTGCCAAGAAGTCTGCTAACCCTTGTCCTTTTATAGCCTTTTGAGGGATGTACATGATTTTAAATTGTTGAAACTGTAGGTACCACCTTGCTAGTCGATCACTAAGAACAGGTTTTGACATCACGAATTTGATGGGATTTGCTCTAGAAACCAAACGAACTACATGATCTTGAAAGTAGTGCTTCAACTTTTGGATTGAGAAGACTAGCGCCAAACATAACTTTTTAATTGTCGAATAATTCAGCTCATTTGGAGTCATCATCCTGCTCAAGTAGTAAAGGGAGTTTTCTTTCCCTTCACTATTTTCTTGGGCCAACAACGCTCCAGCAGACCTTTCTTGTGCTGAAATGTATAGTACCAGCGGCTTTCCAACTATTGGGGCTACCAAAACTGGAGGCTTCATCAAGTAGGATTTAATGCTCCGAAAGGCATTGCTACACACTTGGTCCCATTTGAAAGGGACACCTTTCTTCAAAGGCGACTGAATGGTTGGCATCTCCCAACTAGGTTTGAGATGAATCTCCTAAGGTACGCTAACTTTCCTTGAAGACTTTTCAATTCGTGAATATCCCGAGGTTCAAGCATTTTCAAGATTGCTTCTACTTTGGCATGATCAATTTCTATCCCTCGATGTCGGACAATGAAACCAAGTAACTTTCCGGAAGTAACTCCAAAGGCACATTCAATGGATTCATCCTAAGTTGGTACCTCCGGAGCAACTCAAACACCATTCTCAAGTCTTTCAAGTAGTTTCCCCTCTTTCTTGATTTTACCACCAAGTCGTCCACATAGCATTCAACATTTTTATGGAGAAGGTCATCAACAATATTCTGCATAACCCTTTGATAAGTAGCATCGGCGTTCTTCAAGCCAAAAGGCATTACCTATAGAAAAAAATACCCTTGGGGTGCGGAATGCAGTAAGTTCTTCATCTTTTGGGTCCATGCGAATTTTGTTATAGCCTGACGAACCATCCATAAATGACATTGCCTCACACCCAGTAGTAGCATCTATCATTAACTCTGGAATAGGAAGCGGGAATTCTTCTTTGGGAAATGCATTATTGAGATCCCTGAAGTCGACGCACACTCGAATCTGGCCATTCTTCTTCCTTACATGGACAATACTTGAAACCCACATTGGGTATTTAACCTCCCGAATAAATCCATCTTCAATGAGTTTATTAACTTCGGTTTCAATCAGGGGAACCAAGTCCGGCCTAAAGTGCCTTTGAGCTTGCTTAATAGGATGAGCGCCATTCTTGACCGCAAGGTGCTGGACTGCAAATTTAGGGTCCAAGCCAGGCATTTCTTTGTAACTCCAAGCAAAGACATCCCTAAACTCCTTGAGTAACCAAATATAAGTGCTTTGTTCATCAACTTCTAGTAAAGCACTCAGTTAGGTGGGTCTTGGTTCTTCATCAGTGCTAAGGTTAACTTCTTTTAAGGCATCAATCGTTGCCTTCACCCCTTTTTCAAGTTCCGGGGGAGCATCTTTCGCATCTTCAACTTTTTGAGGGTCCCCATCATTGAAGGATATGTGATAACATGGTGAAACATCGTCCAATTGCTCGTCATCCTCCATTAGAGATAAAACACAATGCTCGCCTATTGCAGTAACATGATATGAAGAACCCACACTTTCTTCATCTTCATCACGTTCTTTAGTGTAGAACACAATGTATAGCTTCACCTTCAGTACCTCATCAAACGAAACCATGACTTTTGTTTGTTGCTTTATTCTAGAAGGAACCAAACTTTGGAAATCTTTAGAGATCTTCTGAATTTTGGGCAAAGCGGCTGTTTTTGTATTTCGATAATTTCTCTGGAACTTATTCCTCTTCTTTAATGGACCCAATCTCTCAAATACAAAATTTCTCACAGTTGATTTTCCAAGTCGATCAAAGACAGAAGGCCTGTTAGAAGCGGCAGATTCGTCTTCTACAGTGATATAATTGCCGCTCACACTTCTTATGGAGATGTGCACTGGTGACGGTTGCTTGTATCCTAAACCTTCATCTGGTTGCCTCGTCGCATCTTCTGATGAGAGCTTCCCTAACTTTGACGGCTCATTGGGATTGTATCCAGCTTTTGCAAATAGCCTGTAAACATTAGGATCAAAACCTTCATTTGTTCGCTTTGTAGGGAGTGCCACATTCTGCAAACGATTTTGGGCTACAAACCTTGCAAGTGGTATTGAGGACGACATTACTGCATCAATTCGGTTGATCGGAAGACTTAACCCCTTTAGCATGTTAGTTTGGAGATTAGATGATTCACCTTCATCTTTCTTCTTTTTAGGGATGTATTAGAGCCGAGGAGTTACTTTCTTGCTGTGTGACACAATGTTCCCTTTATGAGACTTATTCGGGTTGGGGTGTACCTTCTCAACAATAACTTTGGTTTTGTCGGCAACCACCTCAGCTCTCTTAGTCGTGGACTCGTCATCCTTGTCATTCATGACATCATCAACTTTTAGCTCCTTTACAATGCGGTTCTTCAAGTAGAACTTTGCATCAGTGAAGTGTGACTTAGCCTCGGTGAATGGCTCGTCATCAACAATTATCTTCTTTTCGACTTCACCTTCGTAGTATCTCAAACATTGATGGTAGGTAGATGAAACTATTTTATTCTCATGTATCCAAGGCCTTCCAAGCAAGACGTTGTATGAAGTCTTTGCATCGATCACATGCAGCCATGCACTTGATTGCATATCTTCAATGGTGATTTCCAGCCTGATCGCGCCTATGGCTCTTTGCCCCTTATGGTTGAATCCTTGGATCATCACACGACTTTCTGAGAATTCGTTCATGGGAATACCAAGTTCTTTCACAGTGCGAATTGGCAAAATGTTCACTGATCACATGGCAAAATTTGTAGGCATCTAAATTTTATTGGATTTAAATTCATAAAATTATTTAGACTATATTTTTAAATTCAATATATATTAGTTCAAATAAATTTATTGGGCTAATATAATTGGATTACAAGTGCAATATATATGGATTAAATAAATAAGTCTTAATCCATTAGGCTAGCCCATTTAATTGGGCTAAAGTGATGATCTCGCTTCATTAAGCCCAAGATGTTATCTTCCTAGAGGCCCAGCTCGGTGCCACGTGTCATATGACGTGGCACACCAAGTCAAGCAGAATAGCCAATAGGATCATGCCACATGTCAAAATGACAAGGCATGCCAAGTCACATTAAAAGGCCAATGAAATTGCGCCACATGTGCAAATGACATGTTCTGGCCAGTCAAATGCGACTTTGTCACACTTCAATTTGATTGGTCGGAAAGAGTTTGTCATAACTCTTCCCTTCCACAACTATAAATAGGGGTCTTCATAACCCAAAAAAGACACCAAAAGTTATAACAAGAAGCAAGAAAGAGCCCGTGGATCAAACACTGCAAATTCCTCCACAAGTTTCAAGTTCAAGAAATCAAGTTCAAGTTCAAGCAATCAAGTTCAAGCTCAAGAACGAAGAATAAATTAAGTTCAAGTTCAAGCAATCAAACTCAAGATCAAGAACAAGATCTTCGTTCGTGGCAATAACTACATATTCAGGATTAAGCTCGAAGGCCATTGAATTTATTTACTATTGGAAAGAAGAATCTGATGATTTATAGAGATTGTACACTCATATTATTTGAAATCAAATACTACGATTGTTGCAATATTTTTCAGTCCCGATTATTTTCTTGACTCAAATTTATTGTCTACAAATTCTGACACACCCAGTGGGACAATCTCTACCTCTCATATCAACTTTTCAATCATCAAAGTTCAAGAACATTGAAATGGCTTAAAAAAAATCAACTCCAGTTCAACTTCCACCAAGGCTGCTAATTCCAGGTTCTATGCTGATGTGGAAAGCATCCTCGATGTTACCTTTGGAAGCTTTGGACCAGTTACGATGAGCAAAGCAAGCTCGTTAGGACAACAAGTACCCCAAGTGCCATCCGCATCAATCCCAATTTTCGGATCTTCATCCTGAAAAGGAGAAAGATCTTTCACAAACGTACCCGAAGGAGGAAGCGATGTTGCTGAAAAGATCAAGAAAACCTTTGCTCTGCTTGACCTCTCCAGATCCAAGAACTCGGCTGTGAAGGAAGGTGATGATACTTCAAGTGATGGATCCTCCCCACTTACACCGCGTAGCGTGAGCCATCCGAGAATCAATATGTGTGACAATCCATGCTATTCCCCTCCATCTACAACAATCATGTAAGCCATGGTGACAAACACTTCATCTGTGGAAGAGCAGTTGGCAAACTTGACGGAAGCAATCGCTGGCTTGACCAAGTGCATGGAAAATAAAGATGCTAGAATTGACAAGTTAACAGACAAGGTGGGAATATTGATGGAAGAAGAATCCACCCATGTACCTGGCAAGCTCCCAGAAGTTCTAGAGATAGATTCTCCCCCGATACGAGTAGCATCCGCTAAGTCTATCCCTGTCTTATCTGAAGGGATGATTCCCATCGATCATCTGAAGGAGTTCATTGAAGGAACTATTAAGAATAAATATGAAGTTCCTACCAAGTCCTCCTTTACATACGCAAAGTCGTACACTGAAAGGATCGATATGTTGAAGATGTCTACTGGCTATCAACCTTCAACGCTTCAATAGTTTGATGGTAAAGGCAATCCAAAGCAACATGTGGCGCACTTCGTTGAGACATGCAACAACGCTGGGACTTATGGAGATTACCTTGTCAAATAGTTTGTCCGCTCGCTAAAAGGAAATGCTTTTGATTGGTATATAGACCTCGAGTTAGGATCTATTGATAGTTGGGATCAATTAGAGCAAGAGTTGCTCAATCGCTTTTATAGCACAAGGCGCACTGTGAGCATGGTGGAACTGACAAATACTCGTCAACTGAAGGGTGAACCAGTTATCGACTTTATCAATCATTGGAGGAACGCAAGCCTCAACTATAAAGATAGACTTAGTGAAGCTTCTGGCATAGAGATGTGCATCCAAGGCATACACTGGGTATTGCGCTACATCTTGCAAGGTATCAAGCCTAGCACATTTGAAGAACTTGCAACTCATGCCCATGACATGGAATTGATCATGGCCTCCGCTGGAAATGAACGACTGCCCATATATGAACCTCGCAAAGGGAACGACAAGATAGAAGTCAGAAAATGGAGTTAGTTTGTACCAGGATTTGAAAACAAAGAAGCTATGAATGTCAACACATCACCTGTGAAGTTCATGACGAATGTGAGCAAGAAGCAGAGTATGAAATCCACTTTGTTTCAAGATAAGCCAAGTGGAAAGTTGACTCTAAAAGAAATACAAGAGAAAGAGTACACGTTTCTGAATTCTGATGTGCCAGCCATTTTCGAAAAACTCCTCGAGTTAAATCTCATTGAGCTACCGGAGATGAAGCGGCCAAATGAAGCTAGGAAAACTGATGAGCCAAATTACTACAAATATCATCGACTTGTGAGCCACCCTCTGGTGAAGTGCTTTGTCTTCAAGGACAAAGTTATGGACTTGGCTCGTGAAAAGAAGATCGTGCTTGAAGATGAGAAAGCAAGTGCAAACCAAGTCTCTATCACATTTGGCTCATTCAGTCTAGACGAATTATGTAGTTTTAAAGAAAGTAAAGATGAAGAATTACTGGAGAACAACAAAGTTGAA
Organism: Nicotiana otophora; assembly: GCA_000715115.1. Classification (NCBI taxonomy): domain Eukaryota; kingdom Viridiplantae; phylum Streptophyta; class Magnoliopsida; order Solanales; family Solanaceae; genus Nicotiana; species Nicotiana otophora. The sequence continues at coordinate 55,578 of AWOL01S0017085.1, forward strand.
GATGATCAACCTGAGGATGATAAAGGTTGGACGTTGGTGACTCGTCGTAGGCGCCACAGAATGAGCCTAAGAAAAGAATCAGTAAAACAACCAACAAGGAAAATAATGGTAAAAAGACCAAGGAGATGGAATCCAGTTAAGCACTTAAAGAAAGCAAAAGTGGAGGTGCACCACCCTCAAAAGCCACGACATCCAATGACCTTGGAGAAGTTTTTACCAAGTTGGTTCCGCACAAAGCTTTCCTATGGGGGTATTGATGTCTCATGTTGCCATGCTGACGAAGGGGAAGAAAAGAGTGATGACCTACCGTTGGTACCATCTTCAGAAAATCTCATCGAGTCCACTCCTCAAGAAGTTAACGTTTGTGAGCAAAAGGTCACGTTCACAAATGACGATCTTCTGCTAGGTGACACTCTTCATAACCGCCCATTGTACCTGGTTGGCTATATGTGTGATGAAAGGGTAAATCAAATTTTTGTTGATGGAGGATTATCAGTGAATATTTTGCCAATTCGCACTGTGAAAGAACATGGTATTACCATGAATGAACTCTCAGAAAGTCGTGTGATGATCCAAGGATTCAACCAAGAGGGGCAAAGAGCCATAGGCGCAATCAGGTTGGGAATCACCATTAAAGATATGAAATCAAGTCCATGGTTGCATGTGATCGATGCAAAGACTTCATACAACGTCTTGCTTGGAAGGCCTTGGATACATGATAATGAAGTGGTTCCATCTACCTATCATCAATGTTTGAAATACTACGAAGGTAAAGTCCAAAAGAAGATAATTGATGTTGATGAGCCATTCACCGAGGCCGAGTCACACTTCGCCGATGCAAAGTTCTACTTGAAGAACCGCATTGTAAAGGAGCTAAAAGCTGATGATGTCATGAATGACAAGGATGACGAGTCCACGGCTAAGAGAGCTGAGGTGGTTGCCGACAAAACCAAAGTTGTTGCTGAGAAGGTACACCCCAACCCAAATAAGTCTCATAAAGGGAACATTGTGTCACACGGCAAGAAAGTAACTCCTCGGCTCCAATACATCCCTAAAAAGAAGAAAGATGAAGGTGAATCATCTAATCTCCAAACTAACATGCTAAAGGGGTTAACCCTTCCGGTCAAATGATATGCCTACACTTCTAACGAATTAACTCATATCCTCTTTTACACTTTCATCTTTTAGATTTTACTCCCTCTATCTCAAATTATCTATCATGATTCTCTTGTGCGTGCTCCTTAAGAAAAATTAATTAGGATAGAATTTTGACTACTTTACCCATACTCAATTTTTAATATTTAATCTTTCTTCATTGGTATTTGAACAAAGTTATCCCTAATTGAGGTGTTTGTAGTCTTCAAGGATAATTATTACTAAGGATAAAATAGAAAAAAAAAAATTAATTTTCTAGAATAACAAATAATTTGAAATAACTATTTTTGGTAATCACGACTAATAATATAATACGAAGTGAGTACAACAATAGGATGCTAAAATAGTAACTGCACATGTTTTCTTGCTGTGATTTGATAAGTATTCTTTTATCGTTAATTAAAAAGATTTCGATTTGAAGTATTGGTAAAGAGTATTTTCTTTTTCAAATAAGTTGCCGATGTAACTCGGGTCTAACTGAATATCCAACATTGGGTGGGGAAAAAAAATTAGATGAAAATTAATTCATTTTATTGCATGGGGAAAGCCGACTTAAGTCGGCCAATGGGTAGCTGATATGCACATTAAAAATTAGGAAACGGCTCACAACACAATAGCAAAGTACAAAATTTTGATAAATATGAGAAGACAAATATTTGCATGAAGGGGTCAAAGACACAGTCCTCTATGGAAGTAACTCTTGTGCGTTTTCAATTTTATAATTTCAAAACGGTTATTCAAAGACAATATAGTGAAATTGGTGCTTCGTATTTTTAGAATTTAGTATATTATGAATGAAGGAGAATAATTGTCTTTCTTTTTGTCACCACGTGCTTAGCAGTCGAGACTTTTTTGTGTATGAACTTTTTCTATAAGGTACAATGTTTTCTAGAGTGTTTATCCTAAAAAACAACGGATAACAATTGAAGTTATACGCGATTTTAAGAATACGTGATCTAACTTGACAAAAACTAATAGATTGAACTATAAGTAAAGCAAACAATGATAAAGTAAATTTAAATCGTGAGACTTAAATATTTATAGCCTTGAGAAATAGACCTCACTCGAACTAAATATGATCCAAATAATGTCAAATACAGAAAAACAGTAGCTTGCAGAAAGGAAATAATATTATAATGCTTTTGGGATGCGTGTTACCCCTCTTCCTCCTCTATTACAAAGAATCAGACCCCCTTTATATAGTAATAGAATCCTGCTTTAGGTATAATTCTATAAAGGCAAGAAATCTCGGCGGTCTCTTGTTGATACGTGTCGCGATTCCCGCCATGATATCCGACCGGTTGCAGATACTTCGGCCTTCCGTTATTGGGTCCGATAATGTTTCCTCGAGCTTGTTCGGAATCAGGATTGATTCCGGAGTCACGGGCTCGAAGATCTTGGAGATGTATGTTCTGACTTCGTTCTTTGGTTCGATGGAACCTGGGGTCGATCTTCAATCCATCACGTTTCGGTTCTGATTTGTCATATAATAGATGAGTCCAATTTCGACCGTATACAGATAGTTTCCTCGTTTTTCGAAGTGTAAACGACGAGAAACGATATGATCCCCTGATCCTATTCTCGATACTTCGCTTCAGAAACGACAAAAATAGACGAAACGTCTCGCTAGTCACATCTTAATGACATTAATTGTTCGTCAGTCGCTGGTCGGCCGCTACAGACTTTGAACCGTCGTTTGAATACTACATATACTCCATCCTTCATCCATTCAAACTTTACGTTTAAACCTCTTCTACTCTTGTTCTTTAAAAAATCTTTGCATTTTCTAACACTTGTACCAAATTTCTTGAGATTTTTGCAAGAATCTTTGCTTGTCTTCATTCCAAAACATTAGCGTAACCTTTTATCTTCCTCTTCTTCCTCTCTATTCAGAAAAATGACGAAAACTTCTAAGACAACTCCACAAAATGAAACAGCCTCTTCATCACGGTCGGCTGGCAAAAAACCAACGGCGGAACCTCACCCTGAAGTGTTTGTTTTCCTAGTGGTGCTCGATCGGTGCTGATTTCAAGGTTGAAAAGACTTCCTCGGTACCGGGTCGATGCGATCCGGTCTCGAGATATATATGCTCGATCACCGACGGTCTCCTATCCAAGATCAAAGAGGATTGCAACTGGGTTGATAAACACGTGGTGGTGCCCACGCCTGAGGAAGTGATTACTACCCACATGGAGGGTTTTTTAAGTGTTTACACTTATTCCTTCACGTTGGGTCCCTTGGACCTGGTCATCATCGCCTTCTGTAAGAGGTACGAGGTGACCCTTGGTCAAATCCATCCCTCTTTTTAGAGGATAGTAATTCTTCTCCACTTCTTCGTAAATAAAATTGAAGGGTGTCCCTTCACCCTCGACCATCTCATGCGCCTGTACAGTCCCCGACGCTCTCGAAGGGGATTAATAAAACTTGCCTGCTGGGACATTAAGGCCCCCTCTCTCGAGTATAGATCGGGATCAGGACCGAGGCTGGTTGGGTCGATTTGTTCGGGTGAAGACCTCGGATTTAATTCCAGCCGAGGACATACCATTTCCCGAGAAATGGAACATGAAACGTAAGTATAACTTTGCCCTAAAGATTTCGTTTATTGTTTTTTCTTTTCCCTCCCTTCTTATCAACGTTTTGTGGTGCAGCTTTTGCTTGAATGCCGAATGCAGTTCCTCTATTCTAAGAGTGGGTCGAGGACCTCGTGTCACAGAAACCCTATTCCGAGCACGCATGGTGCGAATTGTCGAAGGGCCAGTGGGAGGTCCGTTCCCATGGTAAGTTTCCTTTTCCGATTTAATAATATTTGATTTTTTCCTCATGTCGTTGAGTTCTTATTAGTTTCGTTTTCTTTTGCAGGTCTTCCCAAGGATGTTGCTATGAGGATTCCATCTGGTGACGAGGATGTGCCTCTCGAGTCCCCTGCTCCGAGCAGGATGATGAGAAGAAAAGGAAGAGGTCCCCGAGTTCTACGAGCTCGGAAAAGAAGAAAACAAAAAAAAGTCGGGTGCGTAAACCTAAGGGTAGCACCAGTGCTTGGGCTCCCTCTTCGTACTCACTCCACCGGCTTAGGGATGAGTCAGAAGAAGAAGAATAAGAAGAAGAGAACTCTGAACTGGTGGCCCATGTGCGGTCAGGGCTCGAGGTACGAGGGGGCCCCGAACCGGTGAGAGCTGAAACTGAATTACCTCGACTAGGGGAGGTTGATGAGGGAGCTTTAGCCGAAGCTTCCAACCCAGAAAGAGGCGAGGCTGCTTTGCCTCAAGATAGAGAGGACGATAACGAGATCGTAGCCGGTTCTTCCCGAATAGCGGATAGTGCTCCGAAAGGCATACCCGGAGTGATAGATCTCTCCGATTCACCATTATTTATTGAGTCTATTATCGCCAAAGCTCAGGCTCTGAAAGAACGACCCAACGAAGAGCCACAAGGGGCGGTAGACTCCTTTCAAAACTTCCTTGATGTCGTAGACTCTACCGCTACGGAGGACATCACCAGGTTGGGTGATATATCGGTGCCGAAGAAGAGTCCATCATTGGGTACAAGTGGTCCTGCCTCGAGCCCGAAACTAGTCAATCAGTTCCCAACCCCGAGTTCGAATCCTGACCAGATAAGCTCAATCGTTATGTCTATTCTGAAGAATGCCCGGGTTCTTTCTGCCCCCATGAGGGTGGTCAGTTACCTTCGGTGCTTGGTGACCAAGGAGGATCAGGACAAGATGAACGAGGTGGAAGTGCTTTGTTTATTTAACGAATCCCAACAAGCATTAAATCGGGTAACCTCAAATACCTCATATTAATTTCTAGTATGTTCTTAGATTATTTTGTAGATGATCGTAACTCCTCCTTATGTGTTTGTAGGCTTCGGTACTCTACCGTGAAACGTTCCTCCGATATCGGGAAGAACTGAATAAGTACGATGTCGAGATCCGAGGGCTCACTAAGAAAAGAGCTGCTTACAAACTTCTCAGTAAGCAAAGAGAAGGGGAGGCTAAGGGCTTCCGGGCTGAGTTAGAGGTGGCTTGGAAAGAGCATTCCGACTTGGCTGAGTAGGTAAGAATAATTTTTGAAGTTAGTGATGATGAATCGATCATGATGACTAACGGTCTGAACCCGCAGGTCAAGCAAAATATCGATAAGATCAGACATCTTTGGAAAGAGGTAGATGCGGTAAAGGCTAAGGCCGAAGAATGAAAAAAGAACATGGACTGCCTGGCCTCAGAAAAGGAGACCGCCCGGGACCAACTGGCTTCGGTTGAAGTCTAGCTCCGAGGTATAAAGGAGAAGTCCTTGGTGCAGGCCAAGAAGATCGAGGAGCTCCAGTCCCAGTTGAATTCAGCTATCTCTGATCGAGAAAATCTGGCAACGGAGCTCGAAGCGGCCAAGTCGGAGGCCAAAGTAGCTAAGCCCAATGCCGATAAGATGGTAGCCGTTTATAAGGCCGATGCCGAGGTTGCTCAAGTTAGAGCAAAAGATATCACTGATCATGCTAAATGACAATCTCTAAGGGAGGCCCTCGAGGAAATCCATGCTCAGGGTTTCGACCTATCATCTGAGATCAAGAACGCCAAGGAGCTCGAAGCTGAGGCTAAGAAATTGGCTTATCCCGAGGATGATAATGACGCTGAAGGTTTAAGAAAGTCCGAAGGCGGGGAAGATCCTGAGGGTGAAGACGCTGCCCCCAATGAGGACCAGGCCACTTAGGCCTTTAGATGTTTTTGTTTTTTGCATTTTTGTTGAGGTCGTTCGGCCTCTGTAAAAAATTTCATCGGGGTGTTTAGCCCTTGTAAAAAGAATATTGTATAAACATATAAGGCTTTATTTCCCTTTCAAGGCTTTTGAATTTTTCCCTTTGCTTTATTATTTATATTCACAAAGATCAAAATGCCTTAGCACGAAATAATTAGGTTATATTCGAAGATTCAAACAAACTTTGCCTTTACATTATTCTGTTTTAAGGCATTTTGGGATTTTGGTGTTACCGGAAACTTTCTCCCAAAGTAAGTAGTTGGGATTATAGTTCGCCGAGGGTAGCCTTTAGAACGGGTTATGAAAATTTTCTTTTCAAAGGCCTTATTTTTATTACGGGTCTTGGACGTCTCCGAGCCGTGTTAATATGGTCGTAGCCTTTTACTTTTTCTATAAGGTACAATGTTTTCTAGAGTGTTTACCCTAAAAAACGGATAACAATTGAATTTATACGCGGTTTTAAGGATACGTGATTTAACTTGATACAAAGCGATAAATTGAACTATAAGTAAAGCAAACAACAATAAAGTAAATTCAAATCGTGTGACTTGAACAGTTATAGCCTTGAGAAATAAACCTCACTCGAACTGAATATGATCCAAATAATATCAAATACAGAAGAACAGTAGCTTGCAGAAAGAAAATAATACTATAATGCTTTCCGGATGCGTGTTACCCCTATTACAAAGAATCAACCCCCTTTATATAGTGGGGGGGGAGGGGGAGGGGGGGTCATACTTTAGGTACAATTCTATAAAAGGTAAGAAATCCCTTGCTTTGCTAATTAGTAGGTCTCTTGTTGATACGTGCCGAGATTCCCGCAGTGATATCCGACCGATTGCGGATACTTCGGCCTTCCGTTATTGGGTCCGATATTGTTTCCTCGAGCTTGTTCGGAATCAGGATTGATTCCGGAGTCACGGGCTCGAAGATCTTAGAGGTGTATGTTCTCACTTCGTTCTTTGGTTCGATGGAACCTGAGGTCGATCTTCAATCCATCACGATTCGGTTCCGATCTTTCATGTAATAGATGAACCCGATTTCGGCGGTATACATAGAGATGAGGTCATATTAATATTTTAAAAAGTAAATGGACTAATTGTTTTTCTTTAATTTACTTTAGAAATCAGTCAAATGACGCTCTACCGAGGACATTGTTAAATTAATGATAGTATATTGCTTTTTGGGAGTCTAACCTCATCTAATCGAGGATGTTGTTAACATACTTAAATTTATAATCAAATATTAAACCATTTATTTTTAGGGGGTTTGGTTGTCTGAATTTGGTTGGAAACCACATCAACTCATAAAAGTATGGTTGGCAGCTTTTTCGGTCTGAACCAATACGAATACGAGAGGAAATGGATTAAGAAAGATATTTTCCTTGTAAAATCAAATCTCTCGTTGTAAAAAAAAAGTTGAGTCATACAACTAAAAATAAATTTATAATAAGTCCCAAAACCATTTGACCCTTAATACCTCTGCACGCACACACATACATAGGTGTATATTAATTTGTATAATGTTTAATTAAACTTTTAGTATGCAACAGTTTAGTGCAGTTGCATTTTAATCCAAATTACAAACTATGATAAATAAGGTGCAATTGCACAAGTTAATCCCGGTTAAATCATAAAAGAGTATGCAAAAGACACATATTATATTACCAGTAATTTAGTATAAATACTGGGGTTCGGATAATTGTTTACTCCATATGCATCAACTAATCAACTTGGGTCTTGGCAACGGAAGAAAAAGAATTACCTTCATTTAGCGTATGTATAAAAGTAATAAATACACGATATGTATTTTTATTAAAGTACGAGTAAATTTTATCATTTGATTATTATTAATAATATACTACTACTAGTATTTTTACTCAAATTTATTCTTAACTATAATAAATTAATGAGTTTCATGCATGTTGAGCAGTGTTATTGTTTTCTGAGGTTGTCTTCCAAGTTCCAAAATGCTTTGAGTTCCAAATAGTCCCCCGAAATCCACGGCGTCAATCACATTTTGCACTTTCAACCTTCATTGTTCGTCGTAGTTTGAATCGGCACTAAGATTAAATTTAAATATGCATTAATTATTTCTGTGGTTATAAATTTTTAAAAATTTGTGACCTTATCTATCGAGTATAATATTTATGTATATAGTTAATTATTTTCAAAATAAAAATATAGTCATTCTTTTCTAAATAAATTAATAAATAAATAGTGTCACATAAACTAATTAGAGAGGGGTATAACTTTGTGCAAACCTCCACATTTCCTCTATTCTCATTTAGTTGTCACGTTTTCTTCTGAGAGTTAAAGTACATGAACTTCACCAATTTTTTAACATATATTCTCTTTACCATGTTGATATGAGAAGAGTTATGAAGTATATTATATAGTTTGTGAATATATAACTTTTTTAAAATATTGAAATAACATAATCTACTTAGCTTCAAAAATTAGTCAAATTAACTATCAAGAAGCAAAACTGACAAGTAAATAAGAAAGGTGGGATTATATTTTAAGGAAACCTCCTTCGTTTTAATTTTCTTCATTTATTGCTTAAGGTAATCAAACTAATCAAATAATTGTCTTATTCTTTCAAAGAGATTCAAGTGTATATTAACAACACCCGTCATCTTTAGTTGCATGTCATCAGAGGCAAGGCAAATCCAGGATTCGAAGGTTCCAGGTGCCAAGTTGGTCCATTTGATAAATTTTGGACTTCGATTCGAATTATTTAGAAGTTTGGGTTCTACACTTCTACTTATCTACTGTCAAGCAAAATAAAATAAACTTACTGCAGGCAACAAAATAGGATTTGAATAAGACGAAATAGATATTTGATTAACTAACTTTTGTTACTTTAAGTTCCATCAAACCTTGTGTGCTCTAAAGTCTAAACCGTTGCTTTTCTTCAATTAGACATCATAGATTCAAAGTCTAAAATTCAACACTATTGTGATACACAACCAGATAGAACAAGGTGGAACAAATATTTGATTAACTAAATAGAACAGAAGAAAACAAAAATTGAATAGATATTTGATGGGAAAACAAATAAAAGATAGGGCTAGGAAATAAACATGTCACGACCCAAAATCCATTAAAGATCGTGATGGCGTCGTACACCGCTATCAGGCAAGACAACAATATATACTTAGCTTAATTACCCATTTTAGTATTTTTGAAATCAAAATTTCTTCAATGAAATAATAAAGATAAAACTCATAGAGTAAATAATAAATACTTTTAGCAACTAAATTTCTAAACAATTCACAGCCATTCCCAATACCCGGTGTCACAAGTGCATGAGCATTTACTAGGGAGTTAAAATAAAATACAGTATATGTTCGGAATACATATTAGACAGAAAAAATATAATAACTCTAAAAGATACTCTGTTGGTTGCGGATCGTAATACAGAATGCAACTCACCTATGTTCGCATAATTTTAACCACACCTTTGCGCCCACAAGGCCGCTAGACATATATGTACCTGCACAATAAAATGTGCAGCAAGTGCAGCATAAGTATGAAAAACAACGTGCACCCAGTAAGTATCAAGCCTAATCTCGAAGAAGTAGAGACGAGATGACCGACTTTGACACTCACTAAGAATCAATAATAATAAATGAAATAAAAATAGCAATATCTAGATCAACATGATTTATAGAATTTAGAATGATTTTCTTTAACCAGCAGAAATAAGTAAATTTCTTCAAATGCAACAATTCTCAATATATTAATTAAATTCCTTCTATTCCAATAAATTTCAATTTATCAATTAGCCTCATTTACAGGAATAACAATAATTCCTTAACAAGCAAAGATAATTAATTCTTTAAATTTCAAAGATTTTCAATTTATCAATTAGCTTCACAAGCTGCAATAAACTATCAGAGTATCGTGTAATTATTATTATTAGGCACGATTTCTGCCGAGGTCGTACGGCCCGATCCAGAGTGTCGTGTACACTGCCGAGGGACGTGCGGCGCGATCCATAGATGCATCTATCCTGCCGAGGCATTTGTCCCGCTCCACAAGAAAGGATGACATTTTCTTATGTACCTCGAGAATGAGAGTATATTTATTATAAGATAAATTCGGAAGGAAGAACAATTTCTCTTAACAATTAATTAATTTAAACAGAAAATCAAGCATATGAGATTTTCATCCTTTAATATTTTTATCTAACAATTCACAATATATATATATATATATATATCAAATAATATTAATTAAACAAAGAATACAATTTACACAAGTAATTCATGCTTTGAGTCCTAAACTACCAGGACTTTAGCATTAATAGTAGCTACGCACGGACTCTCATCACCTCGTGCATACGTAACCCCCACAATTAGCAACAATTATTACTTTAATTACTTATGGGGTAATTTCCCCCTCACAAGATTAGACAAGAGACTTACCTCAATTTGCTCCGATTTAATTCAATAGTAGGCCTTTTCCTCGACTATCCAAATCTGAATAGCTTGAATCTAACCAAAATAATTCGATACAGTCAGCAAAAATTATAGGAATTAATTTCATAAGAAATACTATATTTTTAAATAAAAACCCAAAATTAACTCAAAACTCGCTCGTGGGGACCACGTCTTGAAAATCCGGCGAAACTCACAAAATCCAATAACTCATTCAATTATGAGTCCAACCATACCAGTTTTACTCAAATCCGACTCCGGATCGATACCGAAATCTCAAAAATTCGTTTCTATGAGATTTCTAAAAACTCCCCAAATTTCAATCTCAAAACACTAATTAAATGGTGAAAACAATGATATATTCGTGTATATTGACCAAATCCGAGTTAGAATCACTTACCCCCAATGTCTTTTCCTTGAAAATCTATCAAAAATCGCCTCTCCTCAAGCTTCAATTTGTTAAAAATGGTGAATGGGACGAATGCCCTCCTTTATAATTCTGCCCAGGCAGCCCTCGATCATGACCTCGATCGTGAGCCTCGATCGTGGTTCGATCATGGCCTCGATCATGGCCTCGATCCTCGGCCTCAATCGTGGCTTCAATCATGGCCCTCGAGCCTTTGTCTTCGATCATGGCTCTCGATCATGGGCCTCGATATTGGGCTCAATCTTGGGCTCGATCATATCCCAGAATTTCCAGCAGAAGAGAAATATTGCAGCAACTGTTTTAAGTCCAACTTTTGATCCGTTAACCATTCGAAACTCACCCGAGGCCCTCGGGACCTCAACCAAATATACCGAAAAGTCCTAAAATATCATACGAACATATTTGAAACCTCAAATCACATAAAACGACGCTAAAACCACGAATCATGCTCCAATTCAAGCTTAATGAAACTTAAAATTTTCAACTTCTACATTCGATGTTGAAACCTATCAAATCAAACCCGGTTGACCTAAAATTTTACATACAAGTCATAGATGACATAACAGAGCTATAAAAATTTTCAGAACTAGATTCCGACTCCGATATCAAAAAGTCAACTCCCCGGTCAAACTTCTAAACTTAAATTTCTATTTTAGCCATTTCAAGCCTAATTTAACTACGGACTTCCAAATAAAATTCCGAACATATTTCTAAGTCCAAAATCACCATACGGAGCTGTTGGAATCGTCAAAATTCTATTCCGAGGTCATTTTTCTTAAAATATTGACCGATGTCAAACTTGGCCTTTAAAGCCATCATAATCAATCAATCATACATGAGTTCAAAAGGCACACTCCAATTTTGAGCGGTGATGATGGGAGTAGTTGTAAA
>AWOL01S0017086.1:18396-53237 GCA_000715115.1 Nicotiana otophora
GGGGGGGGGAGGGGGAGGGGGGAGGGGGCTGAAAATAAAAGGAGTGAGGAGAAAAATGGGGGCTCCCCTTTCTTCTTAAAAAAGCCAAAATGCAGCAGCTGAGTAGGGGAGGAGACTACCACAAAATCTTCATTAAAAATACCTCATCAACCATCAAAGCTTCATGCATTTTCCCTCCATCTTTAGCTCCAAGAGCAGTTGAAAAACAACCCTTTTTCCAGCAAATAATCAGCTGCGAAAATAGCCAAAGAATGATAAAAACCAGTCCGAATCCCAGCCCCAAAACATCCGTAAAAATCCACAAAACATCCATGAAAATCAAGCCAAAACATGGTTGAAATTGCTGCCAAAGAGCAGCAACAGTTACCCATTTAAAACACGCGAGTTTCAGTCGAGGGAGGCAAGTTTGCCGTTCCGTTTCATTTGATGCTCTAGTCCACTGTCAAGTTTGGTTAGTTTTATTCCTTGTAACCCAACACTCGAGGCTCTTTATTAATACAGTGAAAAGCTCTGCTCAACAAAGGTCACTTTCTTCTTTGATTCACCTTTGGTTTAATATCATGTTCTTGTTTAATCTTTTAGTGCTTTATTTTGTTTAAATGCCTTTGATAGCTTACTAAATTTCTTTGTTGCCTACGTTTGTTTAAGAACATCATTAAAATTTGTATGAGTTAAGATTTATATTCATGTGTTTACTTGATGGGTGGAAGTTACTGATTTGCATATTTCATCGTACTATTAAAATTTTTTTGTAGGTAAAATAACTACTAAAAAAAATAAATGAACAAAGGGATTTCTAGTAAGCTCTAACTAAATAGGTTGTGGTTGTTTTGTTTGTTTTCTTCTTTTTCTTTTTCTTATCCCGTAAGCATATAGTTTTGGTTTAATTTATATACATGTAAAATGGGGAACATTCGAAGAAGACAGTAGTTGAGTTGGTATCGTGCCTTGTGATTTATGGTGTATCAAGATGGGCCATAGGTTTGCTTGGTGGAAATTAAAAGGTTGTTTAGTTAACATTTGTTTTAGTTCATATAGATGCCATAAATATGATTTGATTAGCTAGTTGGATTTTTAGAGATGTTTGATTATGTTTGGAGTAGTTTGGGGCTGATAGGATTTAAGAAGATTTAGCCTTTTGTCTCCATTTATTTCATAATTATAATAGTCAAATCTTACCTCTTTCACAATGATCCCCATAAACCCTGGGCCTTAATCTCAAACTAGTTTAGGAAAATAACTCATAAATATCTCTAGTATGCTTTAGGCGCACAGTAATAAATCAATTATCGTGATTATGTATACATTCACGTGACGTAATTACGATTTCCAAAGTTAAAGGGAAGGTATACGTTCACGCAACTTTGACAGAACAATTTTAATAATAATAAAAGTGTTATCAATTGTGTACACACATGCGTGGCATGATTTCTAATGCGCCAAACAAAACGGGTACACGTACGCGTGACTCGTTTCAAGATAATTCCTTAATTATGAATAATCAAGAAATAAAAGCGGATAAAGAAAAATATGGAAACCAATAAATCACAGCTTGTCCAAAATTAATTCAAGCCAAGTTGCAGTCAATAAAGCGATCGTGTTAAAACCATAGGATTCGGGGAATGCCTTACACCTTCTTTCCGGTCAACAGAATTCCTTATTCGGACTTTATTTTCGCAGACCAATAATAATAGAGTCAAACCTTCCTTTGACTAGGGATTCAAATAAAAGGTGACTTGGAACACCCAAAACTCAATTCCAAGTGGCGACTCTGTAAATAAAATTATCCCTAATCAAATTTGTCACTTTATTTGGAAAAACTCTTTAACCCACCATCCATAACACACATTATCATTTTGGGGGGGCATAAAAGGGGTGTGACAAGCAAGTGTGGAGGCAATAAATATTTTGCCTCTTCTCAACATAATTTAGAAAAAGGTCCCCTTGAGAAATATGAGCTACAAAGTGTGAAGGTAAAGATATGTCCTTGCGTGGAAGAAAAATGCGAAGAACGACATAGAGATTATGCCTACGTCGGTTTCCTCCGGATGATTTCAAATCAGCTTCAAAGCAAAGTAAGTTAGAAGAAGAGTGTAATCTTTCTCAAAGACAGTATACAGGTTTTGCGCACCACCTCGATCTCGTTGTTCTATTTTGGCGCGTTGGTTAATTCGGGCTTTCTTCTATGTGAAGTAAGGAGGAATAAGAGTATTTCTTGAAAAACAAGGTAAGAATTTTCCTCTCCTTGGTATATTTAAATTCTTCCACATCATGGCTAAATTGTAGGATGAGAATTATGGGATTAATAGCAAAAACTCGTATTTTGACGTTGCTACTGTTGTATCAGTTATTCAGTAATTTTCTAAGTTTTTTTTCGTGGCTGAAAATCATTGGAGTAACTTGGATATATAGTTGTAGTCATCATTGATATGTGTTTTGAAGGAAAGAAAATATTGAAGAAGTATGTTTGATAATCGTAGCCGAGCTTGCCGCTTGTTGTATCATAGTTTGGGTTGTAAAACTTGTTGTGGGAGTTGCTAGTTGTGTTGTTGTATTACCTTGACCATGGTAGGCTTGAGGGAATCATAAGAACTGGGGAAATATCGCATGTTTGATTGTAGGATTGCTCTGGTTATTGTTGTTGGTATATGGTATAGGAGGAGGCTCTTGTTACGGGGAAGATGCTACCCAAATTTACATGAACGAGCCATCAGTTTAAGTTGCGGGCTTAGCCTTTACTCAACACTAATTTTGAATCTCCTTATGCTATGGTAGATTAAGTTGAGTTGTTTAAAGAATTGCTTGAAAGGTATTACAGACTCAACAGAGTTAAGGTATGTTAAGGCTATCCCTCATTTTCTTTTGGCATGATCCGTATGATACAAACGAAACGAGCAAATACGCAACTTTTATAAATGACTCTATTCATAGAAATATTAGGGATGTCTATATTCTTGATTACCTATGTGGATTATTATTCTATCATCTGTTCATAGGTCTCAGAAAAATACGCAAGTTGATAAAGTTTATTTCATGATATTAATCAAAGGCATAGTGATGTTATGAAATTTTGAGAAATCTTATTAACGTACTTATTATGCATTTCATTCATGTATACATGTACATTGACCCATGACTAGATGGCGTTGTATACGCGTATATTTTTTATATATATATATATATATATATGGGATATGGGAAAAGGTTATGGCGTTATCTACGCACCACCACCTGACCAGCTGGTATACGTTGATAATTTGCCCACAGTGGCCGAGATGATATGATGGGATACCCTCAGAGGCTTGATGATGTTATGAACGCATATACCTATGCATGGTATGCCATTTATACGCATATGTGTGGTATTATAAATATTAAATAATTCACAGAGTTATTCAGGCTTACATGTCGAGTCCTTTACTCCATGTTTCTCTCATGACTTTTATTTACTGATGTCCATTCCTTACATATTCGGTACTTTATTTGTACTGACGTCCCTTTTGCCTGGGGACGCTGCGTTTCATGCCCACAGGTCTCGATAGATAAGTTGAGAGTTCTTCTAGTAGATTATCAACTCAACAGAAGGTGTTTGTGCACTCCACTTGCTCCGAAGTTGCCTATTTGGTAGTATAATTTGAATATATATTGATTGGTATGGTGGAGCTTTATCCCGACCTTTATGATAGTTATGTACTCTTAGAATCTTGTAGACAGATGTCATGTATACGGATACTGGTATGGGCTTATAGGCCAGTACGTCATATGTATAAGTCGGTATATCAAGTTGGGTCACCCTATATTGAGTATTCCCTCATGTTTTATTCTACTTATCTCACGATAGCCTCTCCGGCTCATTTACCTATGATAGTATGATACGAAAGATACGTTACGGTACCTGGTTGAGTAAGGTACCGGGTGCCCGTCGCCTCCCATCGGTTTGGGTCGTGACAAAAGTGGTATCAGAGCAGTTCTGTCCTAGGGAGTCTACAAGCCGTGTCTAGTAAAGTCTTATTTATGGGTGTGTTGTGCATCATGCTTATAAGAAGGAGGCCACAGGACATTTAGGATTGTCACTCTTTTTTCTTACTCTAGATCGTGTGGTACATCTCAGTTGTAAGAAATTCAAATTCCTAAATTCTATTTTATTCGTTATACAGCGACATCTACATCTAAAAAGACAGTTGGTAAGAGATTGAATGCGGTTGTGGAAGAGTTGAGTCAGAGGAACTCGATTTTACATCATGCTTATGATGAGTAAATGTAAGGCCTTCAATAGATTATGTGTGTACTACGACGTGTAAGCTTCTTGATAAAGAGCTCTAAGACATGAATATCTATCTACCCCTATTGTAAAAAGCAACGAGAGAATTAAAAGGTAGATACAAATTTCAACAAGTAAAAGAATCTAGGTGAAGAAGGATACGAGATACGTACTTAGTGAAGATTATTTGTATTTACAATTCAAGCAGAGAAATATAAGTATTCTCGGTTACTTTCAACAATAACAAAGATATATTCACTTGACAACACCCATTTTAGTTATGCCATGTGGGAGCTAACAAATATAATTTAAGAGAAGGATGGGATATCAACATCCAGTTGGGGTTAGAGTAACCCAAAATTGTGGATGGATTGTTATCATTAGATCATATTTTCGAAGGATATTGCAAACGTGGTAATAGTTCTCCTTGTGAGATACCTAGATGGTGTACTCTAGAATAGTACAATCAAATATGAATACTAGAATATTCAGAAATTTCAGAAGATTGGCATTGGAATCCTAAAAGGGATAAATATTTATCTTTGTATGGCTCTCGTCCCTAGTAAAGAGAGAGTGTTAGGCGACCCGAAGAGCCAGTGAGTTGAATCAAGGGGGGCTAAAACTAAAAGAATATTTTGAAGAAGTTTTCATAATAAGGTGATAGACAGAAATATTAGCAGGAGAAAAAGAAGAAAGTAAATGAAGCATTATGATTAAGATGTGATAAATGGATGATAACGGTAAATCAAAATATGACAGGACTACAGATTCCATAGTCAAGTGAAGGAAAAGACAAGAACTTACAGGCCTTGAGACAATAAAAGAGTATAAACCATAAAGTCATGTCCCCGTTTCGAGAAATAAGGTGACTCGTACGTGATTACCAAAAGGAAAAGTTAGACCCCCGGAGTAATGAAAATTAGTATGGGCTAGTGAATAAGATAAACTGAACATGAATTCGGGACCAAAGGATTTGATAATAGTTGACATCGTGAGAATTTCATAGATCATGTTCCGGCGATAATTGAATGGACAACAGAAGAATAACCTTTAAAGGTCATTTAGGAATACGCTTCCCTAAAACAAGCAATGTGAGCAGAGTTAAGCTTAACAGATTAAGTGTGCTAGTTAAACTAGGTATCACCCTCATGCGTAAGAACCTTAGTTATCCTTGGTACAGAAGGGTTATCGCAAGGCGGGTAAGATGTTAGTAAAGATGTGAAAAGACGCCAAAGATGAAGAGGTAACTATGAAATAGTAAAGAAAGAATGTGGTAAACAGGTGGAAGGAATGAGATTGCATTTATTCAGATCCTACAGATATGATAGGACTCCAGAATATTATGTAAGAATGACGACGGGAGAGGCAGTAAGGGTTCCATCACTAGATGTTATTGATAAAAAAGTGCAAATGAACACTGGATACATAAGGAGCCAGTGTGCGGGATAAGTTAAGAAAAAGGATATAACCTAAGAGAGATTACGCAGAATATAGATATGAGAATGGATTAACGTGTAGTTAGTAGTTGATTCAGAAAGAGCCTAGCCATGGCTAAACAAGAGGATATAGACAAATCAGCAGGTTGTGCAAGATAAATATAGTGAAACCCAACATAGGAAATTTAGTCTCGCAAATATGATGACATCGTAATCCTTGAGAAAT
Organism: Nicotiana otophora; assembly: GCA_000715115.1. Taxonomy (NCBI): domain Eukaryota; kingdom Viridiplantae; phylum Streptophyta; class Magnoliopsida; order Solanales; family Solanaceae; genus Nicotiana; species Nicotiana otophora. The sequence goes on from AWOL01S0017086.1 coordinate 24,320, forward strand.
ATTCAGATAGGAGTTGGGGTTGTACAGTCAAAAAATTCAGTTCAAAATCAACCTTACGAGCACAAGGGCACGGAGGTAAGTAATTAAGGATAATTATATGTGAGTAAGAACGTCAAAACAAAAACTTTCGGGTATACAATGTAATAAGCTCGTAGCTTTACAGGAGTCAAAGGGTCTCTCTTAAGTACTACAAAGAAGACTAGCTGAGGGAATAAAGAAGAAGGATTCAACTTAAGCATAGTGACATAAGGAAGAAATGGTCTTATAACAACAGTCTTACAACAACATTGTATGCATTCCATAAGAAAGTGGCACCTATCGTGGCTAATGAACGAGAAGAAGAAAAAAAATCAAAAAGTGATATTCAAGATCATATGGGTTGCATGGAATTCCAATATATGTGGGCGCTAAGATGAACCGAGTATTCATGCAACAAGTTACACAACGACCAGGAAAAATCATTGCTTACATTTAAAGACAACTGAGAAGGCACGCAAGGAAATCTAAGGTGCTAGCAATTTAAAGGAAGATTGCAAGTAGTATAAATATATATGTGTAGGTCGCAAGCTAAAGTATGATAGAGCTACAATATTTTAGGTTGATAAGAGTAAGGATATAAAAAGGTGAGTGAGAAGGTGACGAGAACAGGTAAGGCCTCGAGATTAAGCCATCAAAACTAGAGAGCTGATGGTTTTCATTAGTTATAGAAACCTCGGTACGGTCTGAACGAACTCAGAGAAGTCTAAGAATATGAGCAATTAGAAGAGATGAAATGCAACTCTGGTAGTAGAATAAGGGTGTAATGGTGATAGATAAGAGCATGACATTTATGCCTTTGATTGGGTAATGATTTAAAGAAAAGAGATTTCATGGATGGAACGATATTAGAATACCCCCATAGGATAAACTACGTTGGGATGATATGAAGTACGGTCATTGAAGTATAGTATCACCCTTGGGTGGATTAGGAAAGTTACTCCAAATGTTCCAAGATGAGACGTAAGCCCTAATGGCAAGGTATTACGTAAGAAGTTTCAAGTTATCAATGGTAGATTGTAGATCAATGTTGAGGTGAATCAACAATGGATGGATAAAATTTACAAANGGATGTTCCACGATGAGATGTAAGCCCTAATGGCAAGGTATTACGTAAGAAGTTTCAAGTTATCAATGGTAGATTGTAGATCAATGTTGAGGTGAATCAACAATGGATGGATAAAATTTACAAAGTATGAGATGAAATTAGGCCATCAGTCTTAAGATGGACAGTTATGAAGAAGCATTAAAGGACTCAGATTTATGCATATAAGATAAGCAATGAGAGTAACCTGGAGTTTGGTAGCATACCATAGTAACGATAAATCGAAGTAAGAGTTATGATATAGTATGACCTACTTAAATGTAGTAAAGCTAATGATGCTCAGAGGAACAACTTGTCATAACTTTATATACATTCACAAAGTGAGGCCTAGAGATTGGCTAAAAGCTGGAGGAAAGAGGAGAGAAGAACCGCATAGGCGCACATACAAGGTAAAAGTTATACAATATGCATGATAGAAGGTAGCAATAGTTACGATATTAAAAGAATTCCTACCACAAGTCATGGTATGAGAAAGATGCCTAAAGGGGGAATGCCCTGACCTTTGGATTTATTCACAAAATAGTTGCCTAATAGGCAAGGACAGTGTTAAAACTATTCGTAAGAGATATTCGGTTGTGAGAACCTAATTTTTTACCATGCTTGAATTTTTTCTCACTCATCTCACCAATACCTCATTTATCACTCCATCTTTCCCGCTCCCATCTTTCCACGCGTATCCCCACTCTACTTTTTCTTTCCCCCAACTCTTTGTCCCCACTCCACTTTCCCTTATCGCCATGCTTGTCCCCACTCACAACCCCCCACATCTTCCCAATTCCCTAAAAAAACAGATCTCTCTCCCCAAAGAGAGGACAACTGCTGCCCTCATTCCTCGATCAACTCCAACGGACCATACCTTCATTTTTCTTCTAAAAAAACCTCTATAAAAAAACACTCTCACTTTTTCCCTTTAACAACTCACACTCTCACTCTCTTTTACTTATATAAAAACATTCTATCATACACAGAGGAGGGGGATCTCTATCTCACTGAGAAGTAGAACACCATTCTTAAAAAAAATCAGTTGTTAAGCATCCTTTAATAGCTGAAACTTGAGAGCTTTTTCTTTTTTTTTTTTTGCTGCTGTTGCTGATAGAATTTCATCCTTTGTAATGTAAATGTGAACGTAATGATTAATGATATAATGTTCTGAGTTCACTCAAGTTGTTTCAAACCTGTTTGTCTTGATTTTGCCTGAAAGATGCATATAAGTTGGTGTCTGAATGTATGTTTAAAGTTTCTGTTTTGCAATAACATGATCACGAGCATCATATTGGGTATTATGTAAAGCTGTTTTAACTACTATGAGACCAGATTAAGAGCTAGTGTAAGGCAGTCATAATGTTTATAAGTTTGGTTAGTTCGTTTAGGTTCTTCAGGTAAGGAAAAGCACCTCTGGAGTTTTCTTTTGAAGAAGATGTTAATTGTATTCGACATTAAGAAAGTTAGAATAGCAAGTTAAGGGGTTCACTGTTCTATCATGCTTCAGCTTTATTCAAATCTTTGTTTTGTTGTAGGATTTTTTGGTTCTTCATGTGATATTAAGGTTCATTAAGAAAACAACAACAACAACAACTCAGTATAATCCCACTAGTGGGGTCTGGGGAGGGTAGTGTGTACGCAGACCTTACCCCTACCCTGGGGTAGAGAGACTGTTTCCAATAGACCCTCGGCATCCTTCCCTCCAAGAACTACCCACCTTGCTCGTGGGGTAACTCGAACTCATAACCTCTTGGTTGGAAGTGGCTTACCATCAGAGAAAGAAATTTTGTTATGGGGAATGGTTACATGGAGTGTTCAGCAGTGGGATATCATCCTTTTAGAGTTATAGATTTAGATTAGTGATGTTTTAGTAGGTCTTTATTCAAGTTTTGATTCACTTAAAAATAAAAATAAATAAGTCATGTTTAGTTTAATACACTTTAGTGTGATTCAAAGCAATGCTAGCTTTATTGAGATTCAGAAGATAATAAGAAGTTTAAGGCCCATTACATCCTTATCGTCATTTCATTAACTTTAGATTTTAATTAATATCGTATCTTCATGCTTGCTGTTTCATTAATTCATATGTTATTTAATTTGTTTTCTTTATGTTTTTGTTGAACTTGGTCGTTAAACTTTCGTTTGGTTCTGAGCATTTGGAACCCATAAGTTTTAATCTATTTAATTAATTTCATTTGTGGATTGTTCATGGCCTAGAACATGACTGATAGTTGTACACTATAGTTGGGTTGTGACAATAATAAAAGGGAAAGAAAACTGAGTTGGACCTAGGTGATAGTTGGCCCATTTTTGGTTTTTTATTTAATAATGCCAAAGCCATTGGCCCATTCTTTACAATAACCAGTAATAGGCCCAATGGCCATTTAACTTCAAAAGGGGCCAACAGCCTAGTACCAAATAATTTGGCCCAATAGCCATGTGATAACAAAAAAGGACCAGCTTTTTCAATACAAGTGAGTTGGCCCATCATTGATTCTCCATATCTTTTTAATAATAAAAATCCAAAAAATCAGGTTTTTATTTAATTAATTTAATAATTTAATTAAATCTTAAATGTTAGGCAACTAGTAGGCGCGCTTTAACTTTTTCATTCACGGACTCGCTTGCGTAGCGTGATATTTTTTTTTTCATTAAATTAATTCAATAATCTCATCACATATACATTAATTTAGTTAATTTTTAATTTAAATAACTCTCATAATCGCGGATTCGCTTATATAGCATGATAGTAGCTTCTTTTAAATAAATTTCAAAAAACAATTATTAATTAGTTTCTTTGAATTTAGTAATTTTTCTAAAAGTAATAACGTACCATTGTCATGAGTGCGGATTCACTTGCGTAGCGCGGTTATGACAAAATTAATAAAATTCGTTTCGGTCGCACATTCGCCTGCGTGATGCGGTTAGGAAAATTTAATATTATTTAAATCTTTTTTTAATAATTTTAATAATTAAAAGTGGATAGGTAAAACATGGAAATCTAGTAAAATACGGTTTGTCCAAAATTAATTTAAGTCAAGTTTAAGTCAATAAAGCGACCGTGCTAGAATCACGGAACTCGGGGGATGCCTTACACCATCTCCCTAGTCAACAGATTTCCTTATCCGAACTTTATTTTTACAGACCAATAATAAAAGGAGTCAAATCTTCCTTTGATTAGGGATTCAAATAAAAGGTGACTTGGAACACCAAAAATCAATTCCAAGTAGTGACTCTGAATAATAAAATAATCCATATTTCAAAATTGTTACTTTAATTGGAAAAACTCTTTAATCCACAATCCATAATACATATTCTATTTGGGGGGTAGAAAATAGGTGTAACAGCTCTGGCGACTCTGCCGGGGACAACCAGAATTCAAGCTTGGACACGTTGACTTTTTATTTGGGTTTATTAATTTTGTATATATTGCGATTTATTTGTGCCTAATGTGCTACCTGTTCGCTTTTTACCGCTTTGATATTGTTGAATTGTACATATAAATTGTCTTCTCACGCACCCCCTCTGAGTCTTCTTGAAAATAAAAATTGGCCATTTGCTTGACATAGCCCGCTTTCTTTGAGATATCCGAGGTGCTTGTCACCCGGTGAAGAATTTTTAGTCACACATGTTTTAGGCGGGGAGCACCACCAGCTAAGCCGGAAAGCAATGCTACTGGTACGCTGACCCTCCTCGGCTCGAGATGTCCGCTCGAGTAAGCAAGTCTAGATACCTTTTCCAATATGATTTAAACCTAGAAGAACAAACCTCATGCCGGATATCCCTAGTAGGTTCGCCTTATTTGCATCACATGCATTTGACTTAGCGAAGCTCGACACAGGGTCGGGTCCGTATAAGACATGTATCCTCTTTGAGACCATCATGTTCACTTATGTACTACTTGTTACATCATTTGGGAGGCTTGCTTGCATTGTTGACCGGTTTAGAAAATTAGTTGGGTTGAATAATTAAAAAAAAAAAAAAACATTCTCCTAGTTTAGTTCAAATAATCCTTTTCAAAATGCGATTTTTATAGTAGTCTGATGTGAGGTGTAAAGATTAATTTTCATAACAATCAAAAAAGAAAAATATTGGATGTGAGATACGTAGGCAACCTCCATCAGGTTCAGCCCACATTTTTCAAAAAAAAGAAAAAGTTATTTTTGTCACCTTTTACTATTTTGTCTCTCGTATTCTGGCCGTTTTGCCAAGATAACCTTTGAACCTCCCTCGGGAGTATAAGAGGGGTCGTTTTCGTAAAAATAACCTTTTAATTTATTTTTTCTACTTTTTATCATTTTGTCTCTATATTTGGTTGTTTTTGCCGATACATCCTTTGAGCCTTCCGTGGAAGTATCAGAGGGTTATTTTCGTAATAATAGCCATTTTTCCTACTTTTATCATTTCACCTTTTGTGTCGGCTAATTTCAAAAAACAAATAAATAAAAAATTGAGCCTTAATCCTTTTTTATCTTTTTCATATAGTTTAGGTAAGTCATGACCCCCTTTTGTCTTATTCTTAGGTTCACCATGAATTCTCCACAAAGAAGCAGTCAGAAAAGGGTAAGGGACGAGACACCTCCTATGTTCTTGATCAGAGATAAGACCCCGAGTAGTTTCCGTAATTGGTGGCTTGGTTTTGCTACATGGGAACAGAATTAAGTATTTAAGCACCTCAGGTTCCTCCCAAACATCATGGGAATTAAGCATAACAGAGATTTAATCGAGTCCCTAGTGGGTTTTTGGGACCCCGTAAACAATGTCTTCAAGTTCAAAGATTGTGAAATGACGCCTACATTGGAAGAATTAGGTGGGTTTACCAGATTGGGGAGAGACCTTCGTGGGAAAAACCCCGCTGCTTCGAGAAAAGTTGGTGTGAACAACTTTTTGAAAAAGTTATGCTTCCGTCGAATTCCAATGGGTTGCTTGGACAAAGGTTGGGTTCCGTTGGAATATTTCTATGACAGATTTGGGGACGAGAAAGGGTTTGAGAACTTCTCGGGCACAGAATTCGTCAACCAATTGAGTTACGACACATGGAGGGAGTTGAGAATCTTCGCGTTCATGATATCATTTCTGGGGACCATGGTTTTTCCAGAGCGTGGTGAGCGCATCAGAATTCGATTGGCTGATGTAGTCTCGTATTTGCAAAATAGCGAGGATCATACCATTCTTCCCATGATTCTGGGAGATATGTTTTGAGCTTTGACCCGTTGCCAAGAGGGTAAAGATTACTTCGAGGGATGCAACATTCTGCTGCAGATGTGGTTAATAGAGCACCTTTATCATCATCCAATAGTAGTAAATTTCAATGATAATTGGCTAAATTACATTGGATGTGACCCGGACAGGGCCGCGAATTGTAATCTTCCATAGGGGGTGAGGGCATGGCAAACATTACTTGATTCATTAAGTGCTGATAAAATCACTTGGAACTATTATTGGTTCCCTTCTGCTAGGGTCATGCATATGTCGACGTATCGCCCGTTCTTTATACTCATGGGTTTCAGAGGCTTCCAACCCTACGCACCCCTACGTGTCATGCGCCAGCTAGGGAAAGAGAAAAAGAGGCCCCCGATTGAAGACATGCATCTGTTTGTGTGGGAATTCAAGGGAGAGCAACTTCCAAGGGAGACATATGCACAAAAGTTTTGGTTCGGTGGTCGATTTTCTGACTTGGAAGAGATGGTAGCTGATCGTGAACGTGAGGAGTTAAGCTTTGCATACCTTGAGTGGTTTCACATCCAAACTATCCCACAGCAAAGGCCAGAAAGAACCATACGGAATGCATTTGATTGGGAGGAAGAGATCAAGGCCAGAGTTAGAGAAACCGGAAGGGAAGTGGCACAAGAGTACCAATCCCGTATTGATATTTTACAAGAAGATAAGGGCATTCTGGAAAAATCCATGGACATACAACGGGCTAATTTCGAGCGGGAAAAGGCTTAGTGGGCACAAGAGAGGCGATCACTCAAAGCTCAATTTAGACAGAAAAAAGTGATCACTGCCGCTCAACAACATGAAGAAAGAGAAGCCCAGTTTAAGGTGGTCCGGGATCATGAGCGCAGAGGTTTTGATCCATTAATCCAAGGTCTGAGGGATCAGATAGGGGGAGTTGAGTCAAGCAAGGAATGCCAGATCGCGGAGTTTGAAATAAAAAGATATCACTACCAAAGTATGATCAATCGGTTGGAGGGAGAGTCACTAGAAATTCGATGCCAGAGAGATATGGCCTTAGAGCGCGAGCATGATACGCTGGATCTAGCTGAGACACGTGGTCAGCGAAATCAAGAGTTGAATTTGGCTCAGGAACATATTAAGGGAAAGATCCTCGAGGTAGCCACACACACCTCCTGAGCATACATGAGTTGCCAGGGAAGGACGCCTGAGCGGTTTGGAGAAGTATCAATGAACGTCGCACGTCACATATCTGCAGACTTAGAGAGGATATATCGTGATGTTGGGGGTCAACCACAGGAATAAGTGCCTTGACTACAGTGATGCCGTTGGATTCTCCTGCAAAGATCAGAGTCTCTTTCACTTGGTTTATTGTTCATTTGTTGTCATTGAGTCTGTAAGAGTTTTTTGGTGTGTTGAGTCTTGTTATTTCACTTTTTATCTTAAAAAAAGTCTTTTTTTGAGTCTAGTCTGGTCTTGTTTAGAGGTTCGTCTTTATGTAATTTTTGTTTTTAAGTCTTGTATTTTAAAAAAACAAATTGCCATGTCCCTGAACTACGTAATGATCTAATTCATGCGGCGACATTATACGCAGGCAACCCACAAAAGGTTCGATCAAAATATATTTCAACGATCTAAGAGGAGGGATCGAATGAGGCATGAGTGAAATGAAGAAAGGGGAGAGGAGAAACTAAAAGCGACAATAAGAAGCAACCTGATAAGACAGAATGAAACATGAAGCCTTCCAAAAGCATGTTAGAAATGGTGATAATGTTAGGAGCATGTCATATTACGTGTGATTCATATCTATAAAATACTTAAGCCTAACACATTTGTTGTCTCTTATACACCGGTAAGCTTAAGGTGGTTGGTTTGTGGAGAAACTGGAAACATATCATTACTTCACCAGATCTAAAGGAAAGGTACCGATGGCTGACAATGATAAGATCGAGCTGGTCAGTGATGACCCCCAAGTTCAGTCAGTTGAGCAAGAGTCGGAGAAAATAAGAAAATTGAGACAATAATTGTCTGATGTATATCAAGCTTGGGTTTTCGGGCAGCCTCCACCCCGGGGTCCCTTAGAAGGAACTTCCACCGTACTCTTGGCTACTCAACCACCGCTCCATGCAACGAGCGATCACATTCTACCATCAGGGTATGTGCCAAACTACAGCCTCCATGATGCCCTTGGTACCTCTAATGTGCGACCTCCAGTCGCATCGGTCAGGAACACTCCTCTCGTCAGCGCACCGGTATATACAATCCCGCCACCACCTCCTATGATGAGTCCGAATAACGAGCCACCATCTCATGCTTATGATGGCCAATACTACTCTCCAAATGTGGCTTTCAAGGTCTCAGCTCCATACAATCAGACTCCTCAGTACGAGTCACCAGTGAAAAATAAAAAAGCCACCAAGACGTTTGAGCCGGATGAGATGGCCAGGAAAAATGAAAAGTCTTGAACATAACATAAAGAACATACAGGGACTAGGTGGTCACAAAAGTGTTTCATTCAGTGATCTATGCATGTTCTCTCATATTCATTTGCCACCAGGGTTCAAGACCCCAAAATTTGAGAAATATGATGGACACGGTGATCCTATCGCCCACTTGAAAAGGTACTGCAACCAGCTGAGGGGTGCAGGTGGAAAAGAAGAATTACTGATGGCTTATTTTGGGAAAAGTCTTGTGGGGGTAGCCTCTGAATCGTTCATTGAACAAGATATCTCTCACTGGCATGTCTGGGACGACATGGCCCAGGCATTTGTCAAACAATTTCAATATAACATTGATATTGCGCCGGATCGCAATTCCCTGTCCAATATGAAGAAAAAACCGGCTGAAAGCTTTAGGGAGTATGCAATCAAGTAGAGGGAGCAAGCGGCTAGAGTTAATCCACCCATGGATAACCACGAATTGATCACTATTTTTCTGGAGGCTCAAGAGCCTGATTACTTTCAGAACATGATATCTGCGATGGGTAGACCTTTTGCGGAAGCGATCAAAATAGGAGAGATGGCCGAAAATGGCCTCAAAACTGGCAGATTTGTAAGCCAAGGTGCTCTCAAAGCCACCACCCAAGCTATCCAAAATAGGTCGGGAAGTTTGGCAAATAGAAAGAAGAAAGATGAAGGGTCCATGATGACTTCGGGATCAAAGAAAGTTCAAAGAGGGGCATCGCACCCTTATGTGAAAGTTCAACAGGGGCAATCTAGCTACCCTCAATATTATTATCCCCTACCAATTCCTCAATACTCTATGGGCCTACCACAGTATACAGTATTTAATCCTCAATCTTATGCTCGACTTCCCAATCAACAGGTACAGGCACCAGCTCCAAGGATCCCCCGACCTCAGCAGCAAAATTTTTGGGCACCCTACAATGCTCGTCCTAGGAAGGATTATGGTCGAGAATAGAGTCCGGTGGAAAAATTCACTCCATTGGCTGAATCATACTCTAGTCTGTTCCAGAAGTTGAAGCAAATGGGCGTGATTTGACCCATCGCTCCCCACTATATGCATCCCGATTTACATGGATTTCAAGCAAATGTTAGATGTGAATATAATTCAGGTGCCCCAGGGCACAACACTGATGATTGTTGGACTCTGAAAAGAACCATAGAAAGACTCATTGCTAAAACAATGATTGTAGTGACGAATGGTGAGGAACCTCCTAATGTGACCAATAACCCATTGCCAGTACACAATGATGTTCATTTTGTGGGAATGATTGGTCGAGATCAAGAATACAAGCCGGTTGGTCGAGCAGAAATGACAGCGGGAACGATTCAAGAAAGAACCAAACTGGAAGTAAGTCCAAGCCAAGATGCGCCATTGATTGTGAAAGGCGCCCCGAGCTTAGAAAAGGCAAATTTATTTGTTCCCAAGGTCTCAAGGTTGGAAGTTCTCTCCAATGTTCCAACCCCGAAGTTGTATGTCCTTAGAAGCCACCTCATCACAAGGCAGAATCGGAGGGAGGGGTACGAAGGGTATAACATAGCCGATCATAATCAAGCCTTCCATACAACCCCGTGTGACAAACACAAAAACCATTCCTTGGAACTACAACAAAATTGTGATGACCTACAAAGGCAAGAAAATCATAGAAGAAGTGGGGGAAACTGGAGGTTTGACTAGATCAGGGAGGTGTTACTCTTCAGAAGATTTGAAGAAGGCGAAGCAAATCAGAGAAGGCCAAATGCCGATAAAGAAACCAGTCACTGAAGAAGAGGTGGAAGAATTTTTGAAAAAGATGAAAGTTAAAGATTACTCAATCATTGACCAGTTGAGAAAGACTCCTACTCAAATATCTCTGTTATCTATGCTCATACACTTAGAAGAGCATGCCCATGTACTAATCAAGATCCTGAATGAGGCACATGTCTCGGAGAAGACCACGGTGAATCAGTTAGAGATGATGGCCAACAAATTTTTAGAGGTGAACAAAATCTCCTTCACTGATGATGAACTTCCCAAGGAGGGGCCGGGCACAATAGGGCTTTGCACCTGATTGTCAAATATGAGGGGCATTATGTAAAGTGAGTCATGGTTGATGGAGGCTCGAGTATAGATGTATGCCATCTCTCTACCTTGCAAAGCATGAAGATCAATACAAACAGAATCCGACCCAGCAATATTCGCATTCGGGCCTTTGATGGCTTAACGAGAATACCATTAGGGAGATCAACCTCACCATGATGATTGGGCTGGTCGATTTTGAAATTGTCTTCCAAGTAGTGGACATGGAAACTTCTTATAACTTTCTTCTTGGAAGGCCATGGACACATATGGCTCGAGCTGTGCCATCCACCTTATATCAGATGCTCAAGTTTAAAAATGAAAGGCAAGAGATTATTGTTCACAGAGAAAACGAATTATCCATTTATAAAGAACCGTTAATTCCGTGTAGTGAGGCCAAGGAAGGGTGCGAGTCCATTGTCTATCAGGCTTTCGAAGTGGTTGTTGTGGACCATGTTGACGAAGGAAAGCTCGTTCTGCATCCCCGTCTCTCTGCCACATCTGTAATGGTGGCTGCACTTATGATGAGACAAGGTTATGAGCTAGGAAAAGGCTTAGGGGCATCATTGCAAGGAGTTTCAGAACCCATTTCTCCGTTCAGTAACAAGGGTACTTTTGGTTTAGACTTCAGGCCAACACAAACAGACGAAGACAAAACCAAGCACAACCAAAATCATGGGTGAGTCTTGCAACAACCTATCCCTCACATTTTCCACACTTTTGTCAAGCCACGACTCAAAGAGGGTCAAAATTCCTCGGCGCAGGCAAACATTGATAAAATTTGCCATGGCCTAAGCCGGATGTTTTCTGAAGTGAATATGATCCAGGCTAGTGAAGGCACTAATCGTGCATATATGCAACTAGTTGGCCCGGACACCATGCTCAACAACTGGGAAGCAACTCCTCTCCCCACAAGGAAGGAGTCTTGGTAGTTTGCTTTTGCAGCTTCTTTTTTGTACTTTGGGTTACTTTCAGGGTTGTAAACCAAGCATCTCAGTATGATTGTTTTGTTGTTAATCCTTATATCCTTTCAAATTCAATGAAATGCAGTTTAGTTTCGTATTAAGTTTTGTATCTTTTCCTTTTCCTAATTCCTGTCATTTTGTTTCCATTTCAGTTTTGTTAATGTCGGCTTTAATAACATGACATGCATGCGGAATTCACGCCCAGATCTTAAAAAGCTGTATAATTTCGAAATAATGTATCAAGAGGTTAAGTATGATGAAGATGAGGTTGTTGAGGAAATAAAAAAAAAGTTGGAACAATTTGAAAACAAGCCTAAGCCCAACCTCAATGAAACTGAGCCAATTAATATCAGAAGTCAGGAAGAAGTTAGAGAAACAAAGATAAGCATTCACACTAAACAAAAAACTAGAGATTCCTTGATTCAACTTTTATATGAATACAGAGATGTGTTTGCTTGGTCTTATGATGATATGCCGGGTTTAAGTGTTGATCTAGTGGTTCATAAGCTTCCCACATATCCTGATTTTCTAACAGTCCAACAAAAGCAACGAAAATTTAAAACGGACATGAGTGACAAAATCAAAGAGGAAATAATGAAACAACTAAGCGCCAATGTGGTCAGAGTTGTCTGATACACCACCTGGGTGGCAAATGTTGTGCCCGTGCCAAAGAAAGATGGAAAAACTAGAGTCTGTGTTGACTACAGAGACCTGAACAAAGCAAGTCCAAAGGATAATTTTCCTTTGCCAAACATCCACATTCTTGTAGATAATTGCGTAAAGCATGAGATACAGTCGTTCGTGGATTGCTATGCTGGGTACTACCAGATTCTAATGGATGAGGATGATAGAAAAGACCGCTTTCACCACTCCATGGGGTACTTATTATTATAGGGTCATGCCATTCGATTTGAAGAATGCAGGGGCAACTTACATGAGGGCCATGACTACCATTTTCCACGACATGATGCACAAAGTGATTAAAGTATATGTCGATGATGTCATCATAAAATCAAAGACACAGGCTGATCACGTGCGCGATTTGAAAAAGTTCTTTGAACGGCTTTGAAAGTATGACCTTAAGCTTAATCCAGCCAAGTATGCATTTGGGGTTCCATCTGGGAAACCCCTCGATTTTATAGTCAACCGGAGAGGCATCGCATGAGATCCATCTAAGATAAAGTCCATTCGAGATCTGCCACCCCCGAAGAACAAAAAGGAAGTCATGAGTTTGCTCGGGAGGTTGAACTACATCAGTAGGTTCATTTCTTAGCTCACAACCACGTGCGAGCCTATCTTTAAGTTGCTGAAAAGGATGATTCTATCAAGTGGACGGGCGATTGCCAAAATGCTTTTGATAGGATCAAAGATTATATGTCAAAACCCCTTGTACTGGTCCCACCTGAACCTGGTAGGCCTTTGTTTTTATATCTATCGGTGATGGATAATTCCTTTGGATGTGTTCTGGGGCAACATGATGCAACATACAAAAAGTAACATGCAATCTATTATTTGAGCAAGAAGTTCACCAATTATGAGATTAAGTACACCCCTTTAGAAAGGACATATTGTGCCTTGACTTGGGTCGCTCAGAAGTTGAGATATTATCTTTTGGCCTACACTACTTACCTCATATCTAGAATGGATCCTCTAAAGTACATCTTCCAAAAGCCAATGCCCACTAGCAGGCTCGCAAAATGGCAAATCCTGCTCACAGAGTTCGACATCATCTATGTCACTTGCACCGCGATGAAAGCACAGTCTTTGGCCGATCATTTGGAAGATAATCCAGTTGATGATGAATACATGCCACTTACCACATACTTCCCAGACGAGGAGGTCAACTCAATAGAGGAAGTAGTTCTAGACGACAACTATGTATGGAAAATGTATTTTGATAGAGCTGTCAATATCAAAGGAGTTGGGATCGGGGCAATCCTCATCTCACCTATTGGACAGTATTACCATGCAATGACCCGACTTCGGTTCTTCTGTACCAATAATAAGGCAGAATACAAAGCTTGTATCATGGGTTTGAAAATGGCCCTCGATCTGGATGTGCATGAACTATTGGTTATGGGAGATTCCGACGTGCTTATCCGGAAAGCCCAAGGCGAATGGGAGACTCGAGACATCGATCTTATTCTATATAGATAATGTGTGCAAGACTTGAGAAAAAGATTCAAATCCATCGAGTTCAGGTACATTCCCAGGTTTCACAATGAGCTAGCCGATGCTTTGGCTACTTTAGCCTCGATGCTCCCTTATCCGGGCAATACTCATATCGATCCACTAGAAATCCAAGTTCGGAATTAATACGATTACTGCAATACAATTGAGATAGAACCAGATGGTGAACCATGGTATCATGACATAAAACGATTCTTGAAAATAAGAGAATACCTAGAGCATGCCAAGGGAGATAAAAAAAGATCTATAAGGCGGCTCATCGACGGTTTCTTCCTGAATAGGGAAATGTTATACAAAAGGACCCCAGATTTGAACTTGTTGAGATATGTAGATGCCTCATAAGCTGAGCAGATCATGAGTGAAGTGCATTTGGGGGTATGCGGACCTCACATGAATGGATATGTTTTGGCGAAGAAGATTCTGCGGGCAGGGTATTATTGGCTTATAATGGAGCGAAATTGCTTTAGTTTTGTTTGCAAGTGTCACCAATGCCAAATTCATGGTGACCTGATTCACTTGCCTCCTTCGGAGTTGCATCCCACATCCTCTCCTTGGCCTTTTGTTGCTTGAGGAATGGATGTTATTGGGCCAATCAATCCAAAGGCTTCAAATGGGCATAGATTCATTTTGGTTGCAATTGATTACTTCACCAAGTGGGTGGAGGCCGTCACTTTCAAAGCAGTCACCAAGAAAGCAGTGGTAGACTTTGTTCATTCCAACATCATCTATCGCTTTGGTATTCCAAAAACCATTATCACTGACAATGCAACCAATCTAAATAGTCATTTGATAAAGGAGGTATGCGAGCAGTTTAAAATTGTGCATTGCCATTCTACCCCTTACCGTCCAAAAGCCAATGGATTCGTTGAAGCGGCAAACAAGAACATCAAGAAGATTCTTAGAAAGATGATCCAAGGTTCTAGACAATGGCATGAAAAGTTGCCTTTTGCTCTTTTGGATACCGCACGATTGCTCGCACATTTGTTGGTGCAACTCTTTATCTGCTGGTATACGGAACGGAAGCTGTAATACCGGCCGAAGTCGAAATTCCCTCTCTCCGGATCGTTGTGGAATCGGAGATTGAAGATACGGAATGGGTAAAGACCCATTTGGAACAACTGATGTTGATTGATGAAAATTAGCTAGCAGCAGTATGTTTCGGCCAATTATACTAGCAAAGAATGGCACACGCTTACAATAAAAAAAATGCATCCACGACACTTTAAGGTAGGCCAACTCGTTTTGAAATGCATTCTTCCACACCAAGTAGAAGCTAAAGGAAAGTTCTCCCCGAACTGGCAAGGACCCTACATCATCAAGAAAGTGTTACCAAAATGGGCTTGCACTTGGTAGATGAAGAAGGATGGGTACCAGACATGACGATTAATGTAGATGCAGTAAAAAGATATTATGTTTGATATATACCCAATGCAAAACTTTCACGCATTATTCTCTCAAATCGAGATGACGAAGGCTATTATTGGTCTTTGTCCCAAATAGGTGTCACCCTTTTGTTAACCCTTTTGAGCCGTATTTGTCTTCTTCGTTTTCCCTCTTTTGGAACCCGTGTACTTGTAAAAAAAATCATACAACAAACCTTCTGAGTTTAGTGAACTATGTCCGACCTGATTCCAAAATGATACGTAGGCAGCCTTACCCCGGGTTCGGTCCCATCACACCAAAACAAAAATAATCCATATTCCTCATACTCCAAAACTGGGGCAAGAGTTTGTTTTACTTTACGGTTTTTTCTATAGAAACGTTTCCAAAAGTTGTAATTCAGTTCGATGTTCTTTTCGCCTTTTCCCTATTAGGAACTTATGATCGATTTTTGAGAATGTTTGAAGTCCTAACGCAAAAAGAAAAGAAAAGAAAAAAGAAATAAGAGAGAGTCTTATCGGTGAAAACCCGTATGAGCACTGTAAGGTGATGGTGAGCAGAGAAATGAGAGAGTCTTATTGGTGAAAACCCAGATGGGAACCATAAGGCGACGGTGATTAGAGAAATAAGAGATGTTAGTTAGCGAAAACCCGCAAAGGGCGCTACAAGACGAATGAGGGTCGTCGATGCTCCGACATGAGCACAACTAAGATAGTTTCAAGATGAAAATTTGTGACGGATTTTTAGAATTAGACAGCTCAGATGGATCAGACGTCCAGTCCAAAATGCATGTCATGATTCATTGAAGTCGGCACACACCTCCAGATAAGTCTTCCTATTCCTCTCCCCGAAATAGACACATTTTGTTTAGTCACAGTTCCTTTTTACTTTCAATTGCTCTTCTGTGTTTCCCATAAATTTCTTTGAGTCCTTTTGGGTCAAATCTTGCATCAAAAGCGAAGCAAAGAAATGGCTGCAAAACTGGCTACAATTTTCCCGTAGTACCGAGCACAATTCGGAGCATATACGACATTGACGAAGGCAGGAATTCATCTGTGATCTCTTTTTATAAGGCGGGCAAAGTGTCTCAAAGAAACTGAAAAGTTCGCCTAAACAAGAATTGCTTCATGGGAAAAGTTGATAAGCACTACGGATACAAACTGGTTCTGAGTGCAAGACAACTAAGTTTGATTTTAAAGGAAAATTGCTTTGCCTTATGGACAAGGATTAGCGGTACCGTGGACATCCGGGTATGAAACGGCCAGGAAAAATATCAGAAAGGCAAAGTCTCCAGAAAACGATACAAAGTATCCGAGCATCTCGGTACCACTCTGATTGAATCAGTTCTTCGACAACAGGGTGGCCGTGAACTCAAACTCCTCAGTGCATCAAGGCCACAAACCGACCACCACTTTAAAAACTCACAAATTTTCTTTGTTTGAAGTAGGAATAAAGTAGTGCAGAATGGCGGTTCTCAAAGGACGAATGTCACCAAATGTAAGCTCCTTAAAATCTCCATTTTTCTTTTCTTTTCAGCATGCATCACTATTGTCCATACCTTCCATTTTCGTAGCTTAACTCAGGAAGAACCGTTTCCCCTATGGGGATCCATCTTATAGTTCCGGGTAGAAGTACTCTTCGCTAAGGTTGTTTTACGTAGCTTAACTCAGGTAGAATATTTTTGCCTCGGAGGATCCAGCTCATAGTTCGGGGTAGAAGTACTTTTTGCTCAGGATGTTTTACGTAGCCCAGGTAGAACCTTTTCGCCTAGGGGGATCCAGCTCATAGTTCTGGGTAGAAGTACTCTTCGCTCAGGATGTTTATACATAGCTTAACTTAGGTAGAACCATTTCGCCTAGGGGGATCCAGCTCATAGTTCTGGGTAGAAGTACTCTTCGCTCAGGATATTTTATGTAACTTAACCCAGGTAAAACCTTTTCACCTAGGAGGATCCAGCTCATAGTTCCGGGTAAAAGTACTGTTCGCTCAGGATGTTTATACATAGCTTAACTTAGGTAGAACCATTTCGCCTAGGGGGATCCATCTCATTGTTCCAGGTAGAAGTACTCTTCGCTCAGGATGTTTATACATAGCTTAACACCACTGCCAAACACTACTACGTCTTCACAAAAGCCAATTAGGAGCTCAGCTAAAAATCAGCCCATTTTTCCACCCAAAAGCAGTCCCTAAATCAACACTCCAAACACAGCAAAAACAAAAATAGTCCATAAATTACAACTTTTAAACCTGAAATCAAGCTAAAATATAGCTATAGCAACACCATAAAACAACCTTTAAATCATCGTTGTTATTAGAGTTTCGATCGAGGTTCAGTCACCGACGAGAGTTTCAACCACTGATTTCGGTCCGAAGCCGACTTTGGTCTTTAAAGTTTCAAAAGGTGTTGACGTCATAGTCTTTGACATAAAGGTCCACTTTTACTCTCATTGTAATTCTTCTGTTTCCTTTGATAATCATAAATTGGTAAGCTTTATTATTAATATTTTAGTGCTTAAATTTGTGCTCTAGTGAACAATGTCCTCTATGTTACTGTTCTGTTAACTTGATGTGATTGTATTGTTGTTTAAAGCATTTCCATTTTAGGATTATCTCTATGCTTGATTATAGGAATAATAGGGACGTTATAGTAATATCTTTAGTTACAATAATATCTAAATGCAACACTTCTCCACAACAAATTTTATAATTTGTGACTTTACCATAATCTCAAACTTAGGATTTGAACACTCATAAATATCGCTAGTATGCTTTAAGCGCGCAGTAATAAATCAATTATCATGATTTATGTATACGTTCGTGTCATATAATTACAATTTCCAAAATTGAAGGCAAGGTATGCGTTCGCGCCACTTTAACGGAACAATCTTAATAATAATAAAAGCGTTATCAATGGGTACACATATGCGTGACTCATTTCAAGATAATTCCATAATGCCATAATCAAGTAATAAAAGCGGACATAGGGAAAACATAAAAATCATATAAATCACAGTTTATTCAAAATTAATTTAAGCTAAATATAGTCAATAAAGCGACCGTGCTAGAACCACGGGAATCGGAAAATACCTTACACCTTCTCCCCGGTCAATAAAATTCCTTACCTGGACTTTGTTTTCGCAGACTAATAATAATAGAGTCATACCTTCCTTTGACTAGGTATTCAAATAAAAGGTGACTTGGAACACCCAAAAACTCAATTCCAAGTGGCGACTTTATAAATAAAATAATATATATTCAAGTTTGTCACTTTAATTGGAAAAACTCTTTAACTCACTACAATCCATAATAACATATAAATACATATATTTTAGGGTAGAACAGGGGTGTGACAGCTCTGGCGACTCTGCTGGGGACTTCAAGCATTCGGGCTTGTACATTGACTTTATTTGGTTTTATTAATATTTGTATATATTGTGATTTATTTGGGCCTAATGTGCTACTTGTCCATTTTTTACCGCTTTGATATTGTTGAACTGTACATATAAATTGTATCCTCTCTCTCACCCCTCTGAGTCTTCTGATAGTTAGTTATGTTGTGTTTGCCTACTAGCATGACAAAATTTCTATCTTGAGATAATGCCAGTTAGCCTACCAGCTTCTGGTGAAGGATTTAGTCACACATGTTTAGGCGGGAGACCCGTTAGCTAGCCAGTGCTGTTCTACTACTGGTAACGCTTGACACTCCTCGGCCCGGGTTGTCCGCCCGGGTAAGCTAGGTCTAGATACCATCTCCTTTTGGATTTGAAAACTTAGAATAACAAGCCACAAGAAATAAATATCCCTAGTAGGCTACGCTTTATTTGCATTATGTGCATTTGACTTTGCAACGCTTGACACATGGGCCGAGTTCTGTTTTAGGACAGGTATTTTGTTGAGACCATTATGTCATGTTATGTGCTACTTGTTGCATTATTTGGGAGGCTTGCATGTTGACCGACTTTAGCATAAATTAGTTGAACGAACAGAGAAAATAATGATGTGGTCTAATGTATATGGTTTTTAAAGATTAACTTTCATAAAAATAAAAACAAATATAAAGAGAAAAATAGTTGGTCTGACCGAACTACGCGGGTCTGATTCTCACCGGATGTGAGATACGTAGGCAAACCTCATCGGTTCCGACCCCAATTTTTAAAAATCCAAAAATAATTTCTTTTAATTTCTTCTTTAAAAGTCTTTCTTTGAGACGTCAAATTCAAAAATACAAAAATATTTTCTTCCTTTTTAAAAGTCTTTCTCCAAAAAAAAAAATCAAAATTCAATATTTTTTTTCTTTCTTTCAAAAATAATGAAAAAATAAAAAAAATAAAAATCCAAAAATATTTTCTTTCTTGTTTAGAAGTCTTTCTTTCAAAAATTTCGAATAAAAAAAAAGAGAAAATTCAAAATCCAAAATATTTTCCTTGTTAGGAGCTTTTATGGTATGATTTTTAAAAACTATTGATAAATAAATTAGAAAAAGAGTTAGCTTATTTACTTTATTTCTGGTATCCATGAACTACGCAAGATTTGATTCATGTTCCCACATGATACGTAGGCAACCCACATCAGGTTCGATCGAATAATTTTGAAGAAAAAAAAAGAAAAGAAAAAAAGAGAAGAAAGAGGGGAAGAGTGTGTTCATTCTAACATGATTGTTATTTTGAAATAAAAGCTAGTTAAAGGTGGTTGGTTTGCAATGATGAATCAAGAAAATAATCTAGGATCACTCTATCATCATCTTCTCAACCGAAGGAACAGGAACTATTATTGTTGATCAAACTAAGGTCACGAAAAGGCAAGTAGACAAGTTGGTGATAAAAATGGAGGCAAATGTTGGCTGACTTCTACCAGTTTTGAGCAACAGGACATGCTCTACTTGGATGATCTATGATGATAGGGAGATATCGGAATTCGTCCAAGTCATTTGGCAAATTAGTTACTGTGAAAGTTCCTATGTTGTAAGTCCTAAAATTCGATAGCCAATATGGGAAGCAGTTTGATCAAAAGTCAATATTTGAGTGCTGAATGCATAGTAAGTAAAATGGTTGAATGTCGTATTAATACTGATGTGCAAGTCCGTGGCTAAGATGTCGCTTAGTAACTGAAAAGTCACTCCTCTTTTAGCCATTAAGGATACATGGTAGCTTATTTTATCCTCTTTTCTTCTTCTTTTTGTAATTATCAGACCCTGCTATCTTTTATTCAATAAAAAAATAGTCAGTCATTTTATGTCCATTCTGTGCATAGTTCTTTTCACGCTAGTTCTAGTGACATGACATGTATGCTAAATTTTGGCCAGATCCTAGAAAACTGATTTTATCTTGAACTGGTTAACTGAGAACAAGACACTTTTGAGTCGAAACACTTTGGAATTAAGCTCGGTTCAAATTCATGTGGAACTAGAATAATCATACCCGCGGGGTTAATGATCTTTACCTACATATCATTGTGAAGATCGGGTTTGAGGAAGAATTAATTGAAGTTTGATGGAAAATTTGATATTAATGGATGGAAAGTGTCTTTTGACAACTACACACCAAGAAGACATACATGTTCATCAATGGTGTTATCACGAAAGGATACTATGTTTGGCGTTCTCGAGGTTGGGAGGCCCTTTTTCGGCTATCCAAACACTTTATACCCTTCGTTACCCCTTTTGAGCCTGTATTATTTTATTTGACCACCCTCTTTTGGAATCAAGTGTAGAGTCAAAAGTTAAAAAAAATAAAATTAAAAATAAAATGAAAAGAAAAGTCCATGCCCCAAGAGTACAAACTGGGGAAACTCTTAGAAAGTTCAAGTAAAAAAAACGAATAAGAAAAGAACAGTCAAAGATCCATGCCCCCAGGAAATAAAAGTTGGGGCAACTTGTTTTTAAAAAAAAAAGAGAAGAAAAAAAAAGATAAAAAAAAGATAAAAAAAATAGTTAGGTCAGATGTTTGAACTACGCTTGACTTTGATTCCTTAAAAAGGGGATACATAGGTAGCCTTACACGGTTCGGTCCAACCAAATAAGAATTCCAAAACAAATAAAATCCAGTATCTAAAACTGGGGCATGGGTTTGTTTTCGATTTTTGAAAGAGTCGATTCCAAGAGTTGAAAGTGTAAAACCCATCATATTGAGTCTACTTTGAGCCTTCATGCCGTCATTTCTTTCTAACCATATCCAAAAGCCTTCCAAACAATACCTCCTGATCAGTTTTGATAATGCCAAGGGAAATCCGCAATGAGCAATGGTTGTCATATGGAGGACATGATCATGGTTCTCACTCAAGGAATCAAGAAAAAAAAAGGAGAGTTTTACTAGTGAAAACACTCACAGGCACTATAAGACGACGAAAAGAAGAGATAAATAAATGAGAGAGATTTGTTGGTAAAAATCTCTCGGGGAACCACTAGTCGAAAGTAAACCGTAAAACTGATGTGTAGAATTAACACAAACAAGCCCGACTTCAAGGCCCGAAGGAATAACGAAATGAATGATTAGAATAGTTTGATAGATCAGGCCGTTGAGTCCAAAATGCATGTCATGATCATTATGGCTAGTTACCTCATTCAAAAAAAACAAAGCCTTTTCCTTCTTTATATATATCCCTTCCTTCTTTCCTTACTGATGAAGGCATCTCTTGTAAATATTGTTTCTTTGCATCATTATATCATTTGCTTTGAGTCAGTCCTTGTCAAAACAAGTAAGAAATGATTTCAAAATCTACTACCAGCTTTTCAGTTGCACAAAGCAAATTCTGGCCAGAACATTCAAGATAACATTATCGGAGAAGTAGCATGCACACACAGTTGTTACAGTCGACAAGTCTTGAGGATTCGTGTAGTACAAAGGTTTCCCGAAAGATATTTTTGTCTGTCTATTTGTCAAAACAAGCAAAGAAAAGACCGCAAAATTGATTACGGGTTCCCTGTACTGAACGGAGACTATGAAGTGTGCACATCACGCAAAAGGCGCATACCCAGTTGTGATTCTCTCTGACAAACAAATTGCTCGAAAAGAAAGAAGCCATTCAAGATATCAGAAAATGTCACCTAAGCAAAGATCCTCAGTTGGATAAGGCTGGTTGAGCCACAAACACAATCAGGGTTGTAACAGAGAGCAAAGTCACTTGAAAACAACAACAGAGTCTACCAGTAGTGTAGCCAACGGCCAATACAGTTAGTCTTCCTGAAGTAAATGGGCACAAAGCCAAGCCGCCAAAGACATCAAGGCCACAAACCGACCACGACTTTTAAAACTCACAATTTTTCTTTGTTTTAAGCAGGAACAAAGCAGTACATAATGGCGATTCTCAAAGGACAAATATCACCAAAGGTAAGTTCCTCAAAATCTCCATTTTCTTTTTATTTTCAGCATGCATCACTACTGTTCATACCTCCCATTTACGTAGCTTAACCCAGGTAGAGCCTTTTTGTCTATGGGGAACAGCTCATAGTTGCGGGTAGAAGTACTCTTCGCCCAGGCTGTTTTACGTGGCTTAATCTAGGTAGAACCTTGTCGCCTAGGGGGATCCAACTCATATTTCTGGGTAGAAGTACTATTCGCCCAGGTTTGTTTTACGTAGCTTAATCCAGGTAGAACTTTTTTGCCTAGAGGTATCCAGCTCATAGTTCCAGGTAGAAGTACTCTTCGCTCAAGATGTTTTATGTAACGTAACCCAGGTAGGACATTTTTGCCTAGAGGGATCCAGCTCATAGTTCTGGGTAGAAGTACTCTTCGCTCAGGTTGTTTTATGTAGCTTAACCCAGGTAGAACCTTTTCGCCTAGGGGGATCCAGCTCATAGCTTCGGGTAGAAATACTCTTTGCTCAGGATGTTTTACGTAGCTTAACCCAGGTAGAACCTTTTCGCCTAGGGGGATCCAGCTCATAGCTTCGGGTAGAAATACTCTTTGCTCAGGATGTTTTACGTAGCTTAACCCAGGTAGAACCTTTTCGCCTAGGGGGATCCAGCTCATAGTTTCCGGGTAGAAGTAATCTTCGCTCAAGATGTTTTACGTAGCTTAACCCAGGAAGAACCTTCTCGCCTAGGGGGATCCAGCTCATAGTTTTCGGGTAGAAGTACTCTTTGCTCAGGATGTTTAACCCGGGTAGAACCTTGTTGCCTAGGGGGATCCAACTCATATTACCGGGTAGAAGTACTATTCGCCCGGGTTTGTTTTACGTAACTCAACCGAGGTAGAACATTTTCGCCTAGGGGGATCCAGCTCATAGTTCCGAGTAGAAGTACTCTTCACTCGGGATGTTTTATGTAGCTTATCCCAGGTAGGACCTTTTCGCCTAGGGGGATCCAGCTTATAGTTATGGGTAGAAGTACTCTTCGCTCAGGCTCGTTTACGTAGCTTAACCCAGGTGGAACCATTTCGCCTAGGGGGATCCAGCTCATAGTTTCCTGGTAGAAGTACTCTTCGCTCAAGATGTTTTACGTACCTTAACCCAGGTAAAACCTTTTCTCCTATGGGGATCTAGCTTATAGTTCCACGTAGAAGTACTCTTCGCTTAGGATATTTTACGTAGCTTAACCCAGGTAGAACCTTTTCGCCTAGGGGGATCCAGCTCATAGTTTCGGGTAGAAGTACTCTTCGCTCAAGATGTTTTATGTAGTTTAACCCAGGTAGAACCTTTTAGCCTAGGGGGATCCAGCTCATAGTTTCCGGGTAGAAGTACTCTTCGCTCAGGATGTTTTACGTAGCTTACCCCAGGTAGAACCTTTTTGCCTAGGGGGATCTAGCTTATAGTTCTGGGTAGAAGTACTCTTCGCTCAGGATGTTTTACGTAGCTTAACCCAGGTAGAACCTTTTCGCCTGGGGGGATCCAGCTCATAGTTCCGAGTAGAAGTACTCTTTGCTCAGGATGTTTTTATGTAGCTTAACCCAGGTAGAACCTTTTCGCCTAGGGGGATCCAGCTCATAGTTTCGGGTAGAAATAATCTTCGCTCAGGATGTTTTACATAGTTTAACCCAGGTAGAACATTTTAGCCTAGGGGGATCCAGCTCATAGTTTCCGGGTAGAAGTACTCTTTGCTCAGGATGTTTTTATGTAGCTTAACCCAGGTAGAACCTTTTCGCCTAGGGGGATCCAGCTCATAGTTTCGGGTAGAAATAATCTTCGCTCAGGATGTTTTACATAGTTTAACCCAGGTAGAACATTTTAGCCTAGGGGGATCCAGCTCATAGTTTCCGGGTAGAAGTACTCTTTGCTCAGGATGTTTTATGTAGCTTACCCCAGGTAGAACCTTTTTGCCTAGGGGGATCTAGGTTATAGTTCCGTGTAGAAGTACTCTTCGCTCAGGATGTTTTACTTAGCTTAACCCAGGAAGAACCTTTTTGCCTAGAGGGATCCAGTACTTTATCCGTAATACAGGGTACCAACCCCTGCTTACATTCCTTTTAGTAATATAGGGTACCAACCCCTGGTTACATTCTTCATTTCAGTAATACAAGGTGCAAACCCCTGTTTACACTCCTTTCAATAATACATGGTATCAACCCCTGGTTACATTCCTTTCAGTAATACAAAGTACCAACCCCTGGTTACATTCCTTTCAGTAATACAGGGTACCAACCCCTAATTACATTCCTTTCAGTAATACAGGGTACCAACCCCTGATTACATTCTTCCTTTCAGTAATATAGGGTGCTAACCCCTGGTTACATTTCTTTCAGTAATATAGGGTACCAACCCCTGGTTATATTTTTCCTTTCAGTAATACAGGGTACCAACCCCTACCAACTTTGGGCTAGAGTGTTGTTCCTCTATTTTGGTTACTATTATTCATAAATATTTATAGAACAATTTGGATCACTAATCATTCACATTTAATTATTGGAATGTTAGGAATTTGCATTTATTTCGGTTGAATTTTGAATAAGTGCTAAATGTATGGTATAAGTTTGTTCGCCTAGCGGGTAGAGTTAGCTGGGTGCCAATCACGTCTAGGGGGTAGTTTAGGACGTGACAAAGTTGGTATCAGAGCTTAGGCTTTAAGTCCCGGGTTATGGAGCAGTATTTGGTAGAGTCTTGTTCATGGGTATGTAGACGCCCATACTTATGAACTTGAGGCTACTGGATATCTAGGACGTTTTCCCCATCTTTCATTCCTTATTCGTGCTTTGAAATGAATCAAGTTAAACATAGGGATATCTCTTTCGCAGATGGCTAGGACACGCGCATCCTCCTCTGCTACATGACACAATTGGCTTAAATATTTTAAATGATATATGTTCAGCTTAGAATGGCCTTGAGTATATGAGATGTATTATGCAGTGATTATAGTTGAGCTTGGACAGATTGTAAATTTTGAGATAGCTCTACTATCAAAAGAACCTCTACCAAAGTTCTTAAGAAGGTTGAGAGTTAGAATAAATTTTTGAATGTTGAGAAGTTATGTGAATTGTAAAGTGGTTTAAGAATATAGATTTGTCAAAGGGAGGCTTATTCAACATTCGAAGTTAAGAATACAACTCCCTATTTGAGTTTGATCAAGAGATGAAATAGTTGAGCGGGAAAGTAAGAAGTTTAATATTTTAGCCACGTCTAGGCTATTGGAGTTGGCAGTGAAAGATATTATAAAGAAAGCACTTATACAGTTTTCAGTTTAATGCCTNGTAGCTTAAATACTTTAAATGATATATGTTCAGCTTAGAATGGCATTGAGTATATGAGATGTATTATGCAGTGATTATAGTTGAGCTTGGACAGATTGTAAATTTTGACAGCCTGTAGTTTATCAATCATAACTTTTGGTAGATAACTCCAAATAACAATTGGTTTAATTTTTTAAAAATATATATAAAGGGCTACAATTTTTATTTTTGGATCATCTCCAAATTCCTTATAGATTGCGAGATATAAGCTTCCAAAATCGGGTCAGTGCAGCAAATAATTTCCTCTACGCGATCGCAAAAGGCCTTCCGCGATCGCGATTCACTGGCCATTTTCCCCCATTTTGTGCTTCGCGATCGCGGACAATTCCACGCGATCGCATAGCACACTTCTGTAGCCAAAACCCAGCAGCTATAAATGGCCTAGAAATGGTCCGAAACTACCCCGAAACTCACCCGAGCCACTCGGGACCCCGTCCGAACATACTAACAAGTCTCAAAATATATTACGGACTTAGTCGAAACCTCGAATAACATCAAACAATGTAAAAATCACGAATCATAACCCAATTCAAGTTTAATAAACTTTGAAATTTCAAATTTCCACAAACGACGCCGGGACCTATCAAATCAATCCGGAATGACTTCAAATTTTGCACACGAGTCACAAATGACATAACGAAGCTATTCAAATTTTAGAATCAAATTCTGACCCCGATATCAAAACGTCAACCCCCCGGCCAAACTTCCCAAAAATTCACCTTTCGCCATTTAAAATATATTTTATTAGTATATTTTTTGTTAGTCTAAAGACTTCCTATAAATAAATATTGAATATTTAGTAGTTTAATCCTTTGGTCAGTAAGATGTAGTATTTTACACTTTTTACCTATTATCTCTAAATAAAGAAATAAAAAAGAGTAACCCAAGTAGAACCTTTTTGCCTAGGAGGATCCAGCTCATAGTTCCAGGTAGAAGTACTCTTCACTCAAGACGTTTTACGTAGTTTAACCCAGGTAGAACCTTTTAGCCTAGGGGGATCCAGCTCATAGTTTCCGGGTAGAAGTACTCTTCGCTCAGGATGTTTTACGTAGCTTACCCCAGGTAGAACCTTTTCTCCTAGGGGGATCTAGCTTATAGTTCCGGGTAGAAGTACTCTTCGCTCAGGATGTTTTACGTACCAACTTTAGGCTAGAGTGTTGTTCCTCCATTTTGGTTACTATTATTCATAAATATTTATAGAACAATTTGGATCACTAATCATTCGCATTTAATTATTAGAATTTTAGGAATTTGCATTTATTTCGGTTGAATTTTGAATAAGGGCTAAATGTATGGTATAAGTTGGTTCACCTAGCGGGTAGTGTTAACTGGGTGCGAATCACGTCTAGGGGGTAGTTTAGGACGCGACAAAGTTGGTATCAGAGCTTAGGCTTTAAGTCCCGGGTTATGGAGCAGTATTTGGTAGAGTCTTGTTCATGGGTATGTAGACGTCCATACTTATGAACTTGAGGCTACTGGATATCTAGGACATTTTTCTCATCTTTCATTCCTTATTCATGCTTTGAAATGAATCAAGTTAAACATAGGGATATCTCTTTCGCAGATGGCTAGGACACGCGCATCCTCCTCTGCTACATGACACAATTGGCTTAAATATTTTAAATGATATATGTTCAGCTTAGAGTGGCCTTGAGTATATGAGATGTATTATGCAGTGATTATAGTTGAGCTTGGACAGATTGTAAATTTTGAGATAGCACTACTATCAAAAGAACCTCTACCAAAGTTCTTAAGAAGGTTGAGAGTTAGAATAAATTTTTGAATGTTGAGAAGTTACGTGAATTGTAAAGTGGTTTAAGAATATAGATTTGTCAAAGGGAGGATTATTCAACATTCGAAGTTAAGAATACAACTCCCTATTTGAGTTTGATCAAGAGATGAAATAGTTGAGCGGGAAAGTAAGAAGTTTAATATTTTAGCCACGTCTAGGCTATTGGAGTTGGCAGTGAAAGATATTATAAAGAAAGCACTTATACAGTTTTCAGTTTAATGCCTCTTGAAGTGATTCACTATTATTTGTGACATCGCGATGGTAACATTATAAATGCGAATATGATGTGACTATACTAATTCAAGCGCATGGAGTATAAGAATAATAGTGACACTTCGTGTTATATAATAAATGCATGATGGGTGTCCATAGATAAGTTTTAGCTTGTGAAAGAAAATAAAACTCAAATATAAGAGTTAATGCACCAACATAGTAAGATATTAGGTATGAAAGTCGACGCACATGAGCATGACTAGCTATTAAAGTAAGAGATAAGATGTAGAGTATTAAGACTGCCACATATTGGATAAAAATTGATGAACCGTAAAGGAGGTTTGAGTACAAATGTGATGGGTGCCACCAAGAAAAGTAATTGGTTCTTATGATCTTATTAACACATATTGTGTTTGGTAAAGCATATACTTAAGGAAGATGAGCAACATTTTGTTTTCATAAAAATACAATATAGAAGAGGATAAAGAATGGACTTGAGTATTTAAATAAACTATTTATAGTTTCGACTCATATAGGAGAGTCTATTGTTG
The DNA here is from genome assembly GCA_000715115.1 of Nicotiana otophora. Taxonomy (NCBI): domain Eukaryota; kingdom Viridiplantae; phylum Streptophyta; class Magnoliopsida; order Solanales; family Solanaceae; genus Nicotiana; species Nicotiana otophora. The sequence goes on from AWOL01S0017086.1 coordinate 52,888, forward strand.
ACTGGTCTATCGAATATGTGTGGACATAGCTCTCAATCGTGATTCACTTAGAGGGCCGTGCAGCGAGAGTTGGGTACTCAGGTTGAGTTGAGCACAGCTTTTCACTCTCAGACGAACGGCCAGTCCGAGCGCACTATTCAGATATTGGATGACATGTTGCGTGCTTGTGTCATTGACTTTGGGGGTTCATGGGACCAGTTTCTGCCACTCGCGGAGTTTGCATATAACAACAGTTATCAGTCGAGTATTCAGAAGGCTCCGTACGAGGCTTTGTATGGGAGGAGGTATAGATCTCTGGTTGGATGGTTTGAGCCGGGTGAGGCTAGACTCTTAGGTACAGACTTGGTCCA